>SJYO01037955.1:58199306-58373232 GCA_006410555.1 Capra ibex
TAGATAAAGGGTACTTCACTACCCTGGTCTACGGTACTAGAAGCAAAAGACTTACAACTCGAAATTCGGTTGAAAAAGTGAGAGGAGAAAGTGAAAGTAATTCTCCGAAAAATCAAGGAGAAGTGAAAGACGGTATTCCTACCATAGTAGACGTATAGACTCCAATAACTATAACGAGGGTCGTTAGAACTAAGGTCGAACACGAAGAAGGTCAGGTCACAAAGAGTACTACATATATTCAATTTATTCGTCCCACTGTTAGATGTCGGAACTGCATGAGGAAAGGGATAAACCTTGGTCAGACAACAAGGTACAGGTCAAGATTGACAACGAAGGACTGGACGTATATCCAAAGAGTTCTCCGTCCAGTCCACCAGACCATAAGGGTAGAGAACTTCTTAAAAGATGTCAAATAACACTAGGTGTGTCAATTTTCGAAACCGTATCAGTTATTTCGTCTTTATCTACAAAAAGACTTTGAGAAAAGGAAAAAGGTACTAGGTCGTCTACAACCGTTAAACTAGAGACCAAGGAGACGGAAAAGATTTCGGTCGAACTTGTAGACCTTCAAGTGCCAAGTACATAACGACTTCGAACCGAACCTCTTAAAACTCGTAATAAAATGGTCACACACTCTACTCAAATGTAACAAAGTTTAGGAGTTGTTTTACCATCGTTGTTTTAGGTCGTAGTATATACAATATGTGGTGTTTGTTCACCGTAAATAGGGGTTTTTTACGATAACCAAATTGTAGTTATTTTTAATTATATTAAGTGTCATAAAACCCCCGAGGTTTTAGTGACGTCTACCACTAACGTCGGTACTTTAATTTTCTACGAATGAGGAACCTTCCTTTCAATACTGGTTGGATCTGTCGTATAATTTTTCGTCTCTGTAATGAAACTGTTGTTTCCAGGTAGATCAGTTCCGATACCAAAAAGGACACCAGTACCTACCTACACTGTCAACCTGATATTTCTTCCGACTCACGACTTCTTAACTACGAAAACTTGACACCACAACCTCTTCTGAGAACTCTCAGGGAACCTGACGTTCCTCTAGGTTGGTCAGGTAGGATTTTCTCTAGTCAGAACCCACAAGTGACCTTCCTGACTACGACTTCGACTTTGAGGTCATAAAACCGGTGGACCACGTTTCTTGACTGAGTGACCTTTTCTGGGACTACGACCCTTTCTAACTCCCACCCTCCTCTTCCCCTGTTGTCTCCTACTCTACCAACCTACCGTAATGGCTGAACTACCTGTACCCAAACCCACCTGAGACCCTCTTCCACTACCTGTCTCTCCGGACCGTACGACGCCAAGTACCCCAGAGTTTCTTAGTCTGCACTGACTTACTGACTTGATTATCTTATTTTCCGTTTATAGAGTACAGTAGCATATATAGAGGAATACGAACTTTATTCTTATAATTTTTTTTGTCTCTGTAGCAAAACAACTGTTTCAAGACATATTGGTTTCATTATCAAAAAGGTCATCAGTATGGACCTACACTCTCGACCTGGTATTTCTTCCGACTCGTGACTTCTTTACTACGAAAGTTTGACACCACAACCTCTTTGAGACTCTGAGGGAACCTGACGTTCCTCTAGTTTGGTCAGGTTGGGTTTCCTTTAGTTGGGACTTATAAGTAACCTTCCTGACTACTACTTTCGACTTCGAGGTTAGGAAACCGGCGGACTACGCTTCTCGATTCAGTAACCTTTTCTCGGACTACGACCCTTTCTGACTCCCGTTCTCTTCCCCTACTGTCTCCTACTCTACCAGTCGATTGTAGTGGTTGAGTTATCGGTACTTAGACTCGACTGAGACCCTCTGTCAATTCCTGTCCCTTGGGACCGTCCGAAGTCAGGTACCCCACCATTTCTCAGTCTGTACTGAATCACTGACTTGTCGTTGTCCTTTGAACTTTATCCGGGTATGAATGGAACTTCCCTATTAAAGTTTGATCGAAGTGAAACAAGAAGACTCATATTTCATTCGAACAAACAAAAAAACTGGGATGTGACGTGACACAAGATATTTAAAGAATCTGTTTTTGGGTTAGATTGGAGAACATACAGAAAATTTATACCTATGATGGTGCATAAAGTACAGAAGAGGACACTTGTGTAAGACACAAACTTCCTCTCCTATCCCCGGTAAAATTTGATACTTCTAAAATGAGTGTTTGGTGTCGGACACCTAGGCTCTAAAGGGTCGACGACCCCGACCACCTCCGTGTCCTTTACGGCAAGAATTTCGACCACGAGGAGTCCGAGACTAAGTAGTGTAGGGACGTAGAAAAGGGTTTTCGTCTGAGAACTGAACTAGGTCAAGAGTGAATTTTTGAGGTAAATATCCTAAAAGGTGTGTAAAAACCCTATGTAAATAACTAAAAAAAAAAAAAAACATTACGAGAGTGTATGGTGTGTATTCATGTTCAATGACCATCAATGATCCTATCTTTTATTATAACAGTTTGTCAAAGAATTAAAAATTTCTCACTATAAATTTACATCGGTAAATCGGGTCTTATTAGGACTATCTCTTTACAGAGATGAACTCCTGAAGCTTCGTATCACTCTAGAACGTACGACCAAGGGTGAGTGAACGGGTCTTCAGTACTCACAGTGTCTGTTTACATTCTCCGAGATAGTCCTCGATACGGACCGTACGAAATTTTAGTCTCTACTGGGAAAAAAAGCTACTCCGGATTAAAACTAAATCAATTTATTTAATGTCCTGTTTCAAGCTTGTGCGGTTGCATAGTCCCTGGTCCTTTCCCAATAAGAATTCGGGGGAGAACAGGTCAGTTTGCTCTGGTCCGCTGTAAGTCCGTCCCGGAGGGAGTACAGTCGGGAGTCGACGCCCCCAAGAAGGAAAAAGTACACACCTTTGGCGTCGGAAGGGGAGTGAGGGGGATTTTCTGTCCCCTCCTGTGTCGAAGGGATAGATTGTCCTCGAGACGGAGTTTTTTGTTTTCGTAGACAGAGGAAGACTCGGACAGGACTCTGGCTTTCTGCCCGTTTCTCCTGCACTCAGTACCAAGGTAACAGAGTAATTTTTCCCGGGTCACTCCCAGGAAAGATAAAAACTCGTGTTCATAATCTCTTGTTCTTCGATGCTAGAACATGGTTTTTAAGGGTATCCTTGAAACGTTCGAAAGACACAAGAGGTACGACCCTATTTCACTTGTCAAAGAAAGGTTCTTTGCACGGGTGCCTAGAACTACTTTTAAAGAACTCTTTTGATCAATCGTCAGTGTAAAAAATTTTAACGGATAAAAAAAGGGGTTCTTTCTCCCACCACTATGAGTTACGTACCACTCGTGGTCATTCAATATCCTGTGATTTTTCCGTAAAATGACTCGGAAGACCATCTGTCGGACTCATATACCTCTGTTAGAAATCGAATTTTTGTTCCGTTTAACCGAAAAACATTAGTCTAGTTGTAAAATTCTCGCGGACACCGGTAAAGATCAATTTGCTAGAGACACTGTTGAGAAGACTCTAACGTCTTAAGGAAGTACTATATTTATTTGTGGAGGATCGAATTGTCTACACAACGAACACACAACTTAAAAGAATATTCGTTCAGACAATTGCCTATTTGTTTGGTTACGTATAAGCATGTTACGTTTTGGTAAACTACTATTTGTCATTGTTTGACGACTACCTCTTCGACAGTCAGTGTCGTCGGAGGGGGACGTGTGTGTTGTGTGTGTGTGTGTGCGTGTGTGTGTGTCTGTGTCTCCGTGTGTGTGCGTGTGTGTGCGTCCCTGGTCAGACTGTCAGACCGGAGTTATTTCGGGAACAACTGGAGGTGAACAAGATCGTTCACCGGTGTCGTTTTGGAGACCGGGTCGGGACTTTATGGGGTCTGACGAGCAAACGGGGCATGTCCCTTCGACCCTGACGGTTCACAAAGGACTAGTGGTTTTCTTTCAGAGGGACGAAGGTGTGTGACGTGAGTCACTAGGAAGACAAATGGGATGTTTTGAGTGAGAGGGAAGATTGTGGAAACTTGGTGGCACCTTTACTTTGATTTTCATCTACCCAAAGGAAAACGCTCAAATACTGATTCGACGGATACGAAACCCCGAAGGGACCACCGAGTCTGCCTTTTTTAGGTGGACGTTGCGTCCTCTGTACTCAGGCTAGGGACCCAGTCCTTCTAGTGGATCTCTTCGTTTACAGATAGGTGAGTCCATCAGACCGGACCTCTTGAGGTACCTGTCTTCTCAGACCACTCGATAACGGGTACCCCAAGGTTTCTCTACTTTGTGTTGGTTCTTTGATTGTGATGATCGGATTCGAAATTGGTGGAGGGGGTTGTGTGTGTGTGTTTATGGAGAAGTGTGAGCAATCTTACCAAGTTTGATCTTTCTCTCTAGTGTAATATAAACGGTTTCTACACGCCATTGGAATTTAGAGGATATAACGACCGTTCCTAAATTTTATTCTGTTAAGGAAATCTTTTACAAAACCGTGAAAGAACATTTCAATTTACATATTGATGGGACATCGTACTGTTAAGATAAGGATTTTTGTCACTTTCATAAATCTTTTATTTACCTTTTCACTTTCATTTAGAGGTGTTAGTCTTAACATCTTTTACAAATAAGTACTTCCAGATTTTGACTTCTGATGGTTTTTTAAGATAGTTCGCCGTTCATCTATTCACCCTACCTATTAAAATACATAGTTGAACTGATCCAATACCACGGGTCTTCAGTCCAGTTTATGGTCGGACGTAAAACGGAAGTCTACACTACTTATAAATTTAGTCATCTAAAACTCATTTCGTCTAAGCATTCCACCCACCCGGAGTAGGTTAGTCAACTCCCGGAATTCCTTTTTTACTGACTCCAGGAGATCTTTTTTCCCGAAGAAGAAAGTCAGAAATCCGAACTCGACGTTATAGTTGAGAAGGGATCTGGAGGTAGGACGTCGGAGGGGACGTCTTAAGACTAAAGGGTTGGGGGTGTTAGTGCACTCAGTCGAGAAATCTCTTAGAGAGAGAGAGAGAGAGTATGTGACAGGGATGAGGGGCTATAACTAAGATAAAGGGACTCCATACAACTGATCGTGCGTTTCTTTTTGACACTACATAACTATGTTACCTTGTACTACGTGGTTATTTGTGATTATTAGTATCGATATAATTAGAGGTTTTCGATATTACTCACTCGTTTCGGTCTGTGTTTTCTCATTTATGCACTTTCAGATAAACTTTTCTGTGTGTGTGTGGATATAAGTGTCGTCATGATGAATGTCATCGGTTCTGTGCCTTTATTTACTTTACAGGTAACTGTCTCTTACCTATGTCTTCCACATTATATGTACGTGTTACCTTATAATGAGTCGGTATTTTTCCTCGCTCTGTCACGACAAACGTCACTGTACCAACTTCGGTCTTAAATAGTATGGTTCACTTCACAGTCTTTCTCTTACTGTCTCTGGTACACTATAGCGAATATACACCCTAGATATTATTCTATGTTTAATTGTACAGACGTTTTATTTTGTCTGAGTGTCTGTATCTCTTGTCTGAATGCCAACGGCTCCTTCTCCCACTGTATCTCCTCCCTTCCCGACCGTCAAACCCCAATCGTCTCCGTTTGGCGATAATTATATGAATCCTACCTATTCGTTGGTCCAGGACGACAAATCACGTCCCCTGATATAGGCCACGGGACACTATTCGGCACTGTCTCTTCTTTTACGTCTGGTCACGTGTACGCAACTGGCGACTGAGTGAAAAGACACGTCTTCTTTGCTTGTGTTGGGACGCTCAGTTAATATAAAGTCCTAAAAAAATAAAAAGACAAAAATTAAAATAACTCCGTAATAGTGTATGTGACATAATCGAAGTCCACACGTTGTATTCCTGAGGTGTAAACATATATACCACTTAAAGGGTGGGTGTAAGTAGATAAAACTGGTGTAGGGTGTGAGGAACGGACATCGTTGGTGGTTAGTCAACGGACATAGATACTCTAATTCAAAAACAAAGAAAGAAACGAACGAATTCTAATGTGTATATTACTCCGCTATACCATAAACAGAAAGAGACAGACTGAGTAAAGTGGATCGTATTACGGGAGTTCAAAGTGGATGTAACAGGGTTTACCATCCTAAAGAAGACGTTTTTCGATACGTTAGAAAAGTTGTGATACGAAACTTTTTTAATTTTTTTTTTATGTTCAATGATCACTCTCTTCGGTCTGTCTTCTCATTTATGGTGTTTTAAGACGAGTATACGATAATTTCTCGTTCGTTATCATTATCTTTTACCAGTATCCTATAGTCTTATCATCGAAAGTCTACCCTCCTCGTGTTCCCTTTCTACTCTCTATAAGATTTAGAATTGACTACGATGAATGTACCTCCATGTGTAACATTTTCAGTAACCTAACAATAGACATAAAATAATATACTTATAAAGTAGAGTTAAAATCCTTTTGTACATACACGGAACCCGATCTCACTGTCCGTGC
Source organism: Capra ibex (assembly GCA_006410555.1). Classification (NCBI taxonomy): domain Eukaryota; kingdom Metazoa; phylum Chordata; class Mammalia; order Artiodactyla; family Bovidae; genus Capra; species Capra ibex. Next base: position 58,205,809 of record SJYO01037955.1, read on the forward strand.
CTCCATCCTACTTTAGTCTAAAAACTGTATAAAAATAAGATCTCGGTTATCATTAACGACAATGTACAGTACACTTGATACTCTCGTTCCCTCAAGTCAAGTCAAGTCAAGCCGGCGAGTCAGTTAAGGCTGAGAAACACTGAGGTACTTGACGTCGTACGGTCCGGAGGGGAATGTAGTGGTTGAGGACCTGAAATGGGTTTGAGTACAGGTAGCTCAGTCACTACGGTAGGTTGGTAGAGTAGGAGACAGCAGGGGAAGAGGAGGACGGAAGTCAGAAAGGGTCGTAGTCCCAGAAAAGGTTACTCAGTCGAGAAGTGTAATCCACCGATTCATAACCTCAAAGTGGAAGTCGTAGTCAGGAAGTTTACTTGTGGGTCCTGACTAGAGGAAATCCTACCTGACCAACCGAGAGGAACCTGAGGTTCCCTGAGAGTTCTCAGAAGAGGTTGTGGTGTCAAGTTTTCGTAGTCAAGAAAACGCGAGTCGGAAGAAATATAAGGTTGAGAGTGTAGGTATGTACTGAGGGGATTTCCCTTCTCAGTGCCCATTTACGGCTAAAAACAAAACAAACAAAACGAAAACGAACTACTTTCCCTTCTTACCGCAATAGCAAATATCTCTATCGTTCCTTACTCCTCCCCTATCCAAATCCCCAGTAGACCCTTGGCCAGACCCAGTGTAGTTTAAGACTCTACAAGTTCACGTTCATCGTCACTACTGAAACACCTTCTTATGTCTTCGATCCCCCGTCCTAGCACGACCCTGATCGAACACGTGTCTACCATACCTTTCGCACTCTGAACTACTGAAATAGTTACTTAGTGACACCTAACTTTCTTTACTAACTCGAGGAACCAGTCTCTCTATTCCCGGTTATTCGTTTCTTCCTCCTCACTCTCTCCGTCTTCGTTGGGAGCGTTCTTGCGTGCAGTGTGCCAGAGGAACGGGGGCACTCTCACCGAACACATGCGTTCAAGACCCAGCAAATGTTTTGAGACTTAGAAAATTCACTCGATCGTAACAATTCCCTCCTCAACTAGTATCACCACGTTCGACGGATGATCTGATGGAGGCCACTGTCCAGATGGATGGTAAGTTCCTGAGGTGTGGAGCGAGAAACCCACTTTGTTTGGGATTTGACGTCTCCTAGCATGTAATTCTGGGGAATTCAGTTCTGTACCAACGTCGACACAGTTCGTCCACGGATTCAGCTGGTCCCTTGTTCTTCCGTGAAGAGTCGGGCCCAGAAGAAGGTGTTTAGGGGTCGTCGTGACTCTCGGTGCGTCGGGATAAGAAAACCCCCTGTAGTTCTGACGGTTCTCGGTTAGGAACCAATGTGTCAGATACGTCTGGCACTTGTGTGGTCAAGTATATTGTTGGACAGACCTACGATAAAACCAGGAAAGTACGACGATGTTGTTATACAGTGTCTGTCCCACCGAGTCCTGGTGTCCTTAAATAAAGAGTACCAAGACCTCCTACCCTCAGGCTCTAACTCCGTGAACGTCTAAGGTGCAGACCACTCTAGGGTGAAGAACCGAGTACCTATCGGAGAATAACGACTCAGGAGTACACCGCCTTCCTGCCTCCCTCGAGAGACCTCAGAGAAATTATTCTCGTGATGAGGGTAAGTACTGCCGAGAGGGGAATGCTGGAGTACCTCCTAAGTGAGAACTGAGGTAGAGGAACCTCTAATCCCAGAGTCACAAACTTAAACGACCCTTTGTGTCTGGAAGCAGAGATCGTGTACACTTGCCGATATACACTTTACACATACACACACAATCAACGAGTCAACACAGACTTAGAAACGCTGGGGTGCCAGACCGAGGAGACAGGCACCCTAAGAGATCTGTTTTTAGGACCTCACCAACGGTAAAGGGAGAGATCCCCTTAGAAGGACTGGGTCCCTAACTTGGGTCCAGAGGACGTAACTTCCGTCTAAGAAATGGCAGATTCGGTGGACCCTTCGGGTTACCAACATATACAAGTATCGATTTCCTTTATTTGATAAAACTATAAATACAAAGAGAGTTTTAAAACTAACCAATCTGTATGGTTCTTTACATAATTTTAGTACGAACGCAAAACTTACAAACTTCACTGGGTCACAGAAATTAGTCCACGTCGACACGTGGTCCTACGTCCTTCTCTCGAGCGACCCCGTCTCTTCTGTTTTCGATAGTAGAGTGACTCTCACATCGCTTGTCCTTACACTCTTTCACCCGAAACGCGTACACCAGTGTTACTTACTTGAATCTTTCATTTCAATTTAAGATGAGAAAGGTACTTTATTATCCATGTGACTATACAGTATTCTTTACTAGATAAATTACAAATTAAACATATGATGTATCCCTCTTCCTTTACCGTTGGGTGAGGTCATAAGAACGGACCTCTTAGGGCACCTGTCTGCTCGGACCACCCGACGACAAGTACCCCAGTGTATCTCATCCTGTGCTGACTTCGTTGAATCGCACGAACGCACGTAACCTCTTCCTTTATCATTGGGTGAGGTCACAAGAACGGACCTCTTAGGGTCCCTGCCTCCTCAGACGACCCGACAGACACGCCAGCGTGTCTCTGTCTATACGACTTTGCTGAATCGTCGTCGTCGTCGTCCGATGTATCTATTGACTGAACGATAACTTCATATATAAGAGATAGTCGTGTACTAAAGAATTATTTTAGCTTGTTACGATTTTAAAAACTTTAATCCTTTTGCCAAATACTCGTAAATTATTCACGATTACGTTCGGTAGAGGACTTAGCTACTGTACATACAATAAATGTTCTATAAGACTAAAGAGGAAGTCTCAAACCATCCAACGATACTGAGTCAAACGAATACCATTCAGGACGGTGGGTATCCATTTGTCCAGAACCTTTCCGGTCATTCTAGGACCGCGAAGTATTAAGGTCTCCGGTCCGCACACTGAGACACACCTAAGGCCCTACACCATCGGCGTCCGCAACCGACGACAGATTTATACGGGGTCACAAATTCTAGATAAAACGAAGAGTAGAGAGATGTCGTCAGCTTACTGTCTTCCAGACATAAAGACGGTCAAGCGACAAGACAACTAAATCTCGTACACACAAATCAACGAGTCAGCACAGGCTGAGAAGCACTGGGGTACCTGCCACCGGTCGGTCCGAGGAGACAGGTACCCGAAGAGGTCCGTTCTTGTGACCTCACCCGACGGTACAGGAGGAGGTCCCGCGCAAGGACTGGGTCCCTAGCTTGGACGCGGAGAACGTCCGCCTAAGAAGTGGTGATCGTGGAGGACCCTTCGGACAACTACATCTCGTCACGAAGAGTTTCTCCCCGTCAAGACCGGACGTCCCCTGTAGGCTGCCACAGACCTCTGCAGCACAACAGTGCTGAGACCCCTTCCACGGGGACCGTACCGTACCCGTCTCGGACTCCTACCCTAATTCACAGGACCCTACGTATCCGTCGGGGACGGGGGTTGTTTCTAACTAGACCGGGGTTTACAATAGTCACAGTTCCAACTCTTTCGGTCTAAATCTTGGCGACCGTATTAGGAGACTCCTCATCAGTAATCGGTAATAGACACACCGAGAGAGAGTCCATGTCCCTTAATCGAAATCCAATTCCCATTCCCAGACTTCAAAACGGGTACTTATCATAGACTTCAAGTCAAGGCAAGTCAACGAGTCAGTACAACCTGACCCTGGGGTACCTGACGTCGTACTCTCCGAAGGGACAGGTAGTGGTTGAAGGTCTCAAGTGAGTTTGAGTACAGGTAACTCAACCACTACGGTAGGTTGGTAGAGTAGGAGACAGTAGGGGAAGAGGAGGACGGAAGTTAGAAAGAGTCGTAGTCACAGAAAATTTTACTCAGTGAAGAAGTGTAGTCCACCGGTTTCATAACCTCAAAGTCGAAATCGTAGTCAGGAAGGTTACTCATAAGTCCTAACTAGAGAAAATCCTACCTGACCAACCTAGAGGAACGTCAGGTTCCCTGAGAGTTCTCAGAAGAGGTTATGGTGTCAAGTTTTTGTAGTTAAGAAACCGTGAGTCGAAAGAAATATCAGGTTGAGAGTGTAGGTAGGTACTGATGACCTTTTTGGTATGGGAACTGATCTGTCTGGAAACAACCGTTTCATTACAGAGACATAAAATTATACGATAGATCCAACAAGTATTGAAAAGAAGGTTCCTCATTCTTAGAAAATTAAAGTACCGACGTTAGTGGTAGACGTCACTAAAACCTCGGGGGTTTTATTTTAAACCTTTTGGGTTTTCTCTCTACAGATAAATATGATTCCGTTGTGGTCGATGAAATTTGTATTCGTGGGTCAAGAGTGGAGCATCGTGTTACTTTCAAGTAAAACGTGAGTGCAGAATCATGTTATTGTCCCAGAAGACCTCCTCGTGAAAAGGGTCCAAGGAAGGTAAAGACGTGGGGAAAACTCGGGTGAGGAGACGAAGGAGTCTCGTGAGACGTAAGTTAGGTACCTCCCCGTCCCTTTCTGCTGTAGAGTACCCTCCAAAGGACCTTCGTTACCCTCGGGAACCGTGAGCCGGTGCTCCGGTGTAGAAGGACGTCCTTTACCGAAGACCAGGACGTAGGGCCTTCTTCTGTGAGGTCCAAGTCCGTCGCAGGTTAGACACGGGCGGTTTGGTTGGTCGGAGAGATTGACCAGCACGTGTAAAGACACTACTTATGTTTCTCTTAAGATTTCAACCCTCTTGAATTTTTGTAGGTGTCGAAGAGTAATCTGTCCTCTCCTTTTAATCAGGGCTTTATAGACGGAAACTTATTTGTCGTTCATGTCCCGGTCCCTGGGTGGGGTCTCGGGACCGGAGTATCAAGGCCGGGACAGAGTATCAGACCACGTACGTTACAGACTCGTAAGACGGGTCGAACCTTCATGACAACGTATTAGTCGTCCGACCGTATTTGTCGTCCGACCGGCCGACGCACGCTTCGACGAAGTGACATCGGACAAGACACGGTGGGATACCTGACATTGGGTGGTCCGAAGAGACAGGAACCCCAAGAGGTCCGTTCTTATGACCTCACCCCAGGGTAAAGGAAGAGATCCCCTAGAAGGACGCCGGGTCTCAAACTTGGGTGTAGAGAAGATAGAGGACGAAACCGTCCGTCCAAGAAATGGTGATCGTATCCTTCGGGTTTGTCGTCCGACACACCGCCGACAAATGCAATCGTCGTTATTCCTGTCATTATTATTTAATGGAAGTACGTTTCTTTTATCGGAATCTAGAGAATCTTTGTTGAAAAGACGTCTTTATAACCTCTTGTTCTCCGGAACGAGTAGGACTTCCGTACAGATAATTGGTTTTCTCTGTGGACACAGACGTTTTAAGGACTGTTCGGGTAAGTCGAAACCTTTCTTGATGGTCGTACGGACAAAGTGAGTCTACGAGGAACCTTCGTCTGAGATCATTGTGAAAGGACGAAGGTTTATATGGTTTAGGTGAAAGGTGTTGACGACCTTTGTACCTCTCAACCTACTCTTGTTTTTTGTTCGGACATGAGTGTACCCTCCCGGTCGACCAAGAAAATATCATGTGACATTCCAGACCCGAAGGGTCTACCACGTCGCCATTTCTCAGATGGACGGTCATGTCTTCCACGTTGTCTGTTCTCAAACCTGGGACCCAGTCCTTCTAGGGGACCTCCTCCTGTATTGTTGGGAGAGGTCATAAGAACGGACCCTTTAGGGTACCTGTATCCTTAGACCAATCGATGTCAGGGACGCCGGTGTTTCTCAACCCTCGTATGTGCGTGCACTTTTCCATACCTTCGTTATTTAGAATTATGGTAGGAGGTTCATTGTTGATTCTACTGTGATACAACAACAAGTGAACGAGTCAGTGTAAGCTGAGAAACACTGGGGTACCTGACGTCGTGCGGTTCGGAGGGACAGGTAGTGGTTGAGGGCCTCGGATGAGTTTGAGTACAGGTAGCTCAGCCACTACGGTAAGTTGGTAGAGTAGGAGACAACAGGGGAAGAGGAGGACGGAAGTTAGAAAGGGTCGTAGTCCAAAAAAAAAAAAGGTTACTCAGTCGAGAAACGTAGTCCACCGATTTCATGACCTTAAAGTCGAAATCGTGCACAGGAAGGTTACTTATAAGTCACAACTGAAGGAAATCTTAACTACCAAACTAGAGAAACGTGAGGTTCTCTGAGAGTTCAGAAGAGGTCGTGGTGTCAAGTCTTTGTAGTTACGAAGCCGAGAGTCGGAAGAAATACCAGGTCGAGAGTGCAGGTAAATACTGATGACCTTTTTGCATTGAAACTGATATACCCAGAAACAACCGTTTCAGTGAAAAGAATGTTTCTTTTTCGTAGAAATTAAAGTGTCGACGTCCGTGTCAGACGTCACTAAAACCTCGGGTTCTCTTATTTCAGACAGTGACAAAGGTAACAAGGGGGTAGATAAACGGTACTTCACTACCCTGACCTACGGTACTAGAATCAGAAAACTTACAACTCAAAATTCGGTCAAAAAAGTGAAAGGAGAAGGTGAAAGTAGTTCTCCGAGAAATCAAGGAGAAATTTAAGACGACATTCTCACTACGGTAGACGTATACACTCTATGACCATAAAGAAGGTCTTTAGAACTAAGGTCGAACCCGAAGTAGGTCAAGTCGTAAAACGTACTACATGAGACGTATATTCAATTTATTCGTCCCACTGTTATATGTCGGAACTACATGAGGAAAGGGTCAAACCTTGGTCAGACATCAAAGTACAGACCAAGATTGACAACGAAGAACTGGACGCATGTCGATAGTCCTCCGTCTATTCCACCATACCATAAGGGTAGAGAAATTCTTAAACGATGTCAAACAACACTAGGTGTCAGTTTCTGAAATTGCAACAGTCACTTCGTCTTCATCTATAAAAAGGTCTTAAGATAGCGAAAAAGATACTAGGTTGTCTAGTTCTACTGTGATTTTGGTGTTGTAAGGGTATCATTGGTGATTTTGTATTAGTCTAGACATCGATGATGAACACAAAGTTAAAACGCCACATCGAGACAACGAATATTACCAACAGAAACCTTAAATCTTCCAACTCGACCAAAAACTCTCCTACCAAATTCCTGTGTGTGTACGTGTGTGTGTGTGTGTGTGTGTGTGTGTGTGTCAACACGTCTACCGGTTCTCTGGGGCATTCCATCTCTTCCATTTCGACGACCTCATCACCAGAGTCACACGTCTCCACATAAAGAATGAGTTCTAGGCTTTGGTACAGGGACTCCCACCCAGTGAGAACAGATTCGTCCCTAAGGTCTTCCGTACGAGGAGGGTAGAACCTTCCTGAGAACTGAGAGTTCCACCGTACAAACAGACGTCGTTCAGTCGTCTACTTCGATTTCACACCTCACAGAACCTACTCCCAGGACTTCCGTTCCTGACTTACACAATGACTCGTGACCTACGAGCTGGAGTGTAGATAAGTTTGGACAGCCGAATACGCGTCAGTGACAAAGGAGTCGACAGATAAGTCTCTGTACCGATTACTGAGAATGTCCCAGAGTGAGTTGGGACTTCAAGTTACGACTCAGGTGGTTCAGGTCATTGACAGATATGTTCTCGTTCGTCCTTTTTCTTCACTTTCACAATCAGCGAGAAAGCCGGACTGAGAAACGCTGGGGAACCCGACGTCGGACGGTCCGAAGAGACAGGTACCCTAAAAAAGTCCGTTCTTAGGACCTCACTCAACGGTAAAGGAAGAGGTCCCCTAGAAGGGTTGAGTCCCTAGTTTGGGCCCAGAGGACATGACGTCTGTCTGAGAAATGGCAGACTCGGTGGCCTCTTCCGGTTCATCACACTGTCGGGAGGTTTTGTGTCTTTCTCGACAGTGGTTGAACTTTCGGAGGTGGAGAGTCAGATTCCTCCTGTCCTGTTCCTCTTCGTCTTAGACTCCCACGAGGGCCCTACGTACCGCTTGGGGTACGAATCAAACCGAGTCCACTCGCTCGCAATCTCTCTGGACACTTAAAGACTTTCGTAAGAAGACTCTTCATTTTACTTTTCCCCGGTCGGCTCGGGGGTACTAAGACCTTACATGAACATTTGGTCGGAGACGAAGACACTCTTGACAGAACCAAAAGACTCCGTAAAAGTGGGTCTGTATAAAAGGGTCGTCTCTGAGACGGAAACTAGACACTTCCCCGGTGTGACGGAAGAGTGGACCTTGGTTGATTTCGTACGTAAGCCGTCTACCCGTTCTCGCCCGAATCAATCACGTAGAGCTCTCCCCTCCCCTCCGACCGTTTTCGTACGGGTCAGACACTTTGAGAGATATTAGTAAATATCTAACCGTAAGTACTCAGTCCGTAGACCCTCCGTCAAGGGTAGGGACCCAGTCCGATATTCAGTGAGTAGGGCGAGTTGTCAAACGAGAACACTTAAGCGTCTGATTTGATACGACTTTTGTTTCGATTGTCCGTGTAGGATTCATCTCGACAATTTACTGTATTTATTCTCGAATATCCGTGATCAAATATTTTGTTGTTTTGCCTTGTGACCCTACTGAAGTCTCCGCACTCAGTACTTCCCGTTGGTATAATTTATACGACATTCAAATCTTTCCGGTGAGTTCTTAGGACTCAAAGGGGCTCAGGAGCGCACTAACAGAGATGTAAACGGGTAGTTAGTTTCTCGTCGTTCTATAGACCCACGCAATCTGGGACACGGGAGGTATCCGATGGGGCAAATCTACGACCCTCTCTCTTATAAAACCAAACCAATATCTTGTGTATCAGTACTCCTGTTCCTACACCCAGGTAGGTAAACGTCCCCACTCTTGAGGTCAAGTGAAATTTCGTCTTTCCCTTTATCCAAGGACCCCTCTCAAACTCAACGACGGAAGATAGAAGTGTCTTGAAAGGTCTAAGGACCTTCGTGTGTGCGACCACCAGTATGTGTCGTTCCAACCCAGGAGAGAAGACAACAGTATAACTGGACCAAACTCCACTTGTCCTGGTGGCACTCTATAAATAAACTATTTAACTAATTAGTCAAATAGTGGTTGGAAAAGAAAAAATTATCTTTAGTAAACAATTTTTTTTATAAAACCCCTGAAAGGGCCGCCAGGTCACTAATTCTGAAGTGGAAGGTTACGATCCCCACGTCCGAGGTAGGGACCACCCCGTGATTTTAGGGTGTGCGGAACGTCGGTCTTCTGGCTTAGTATTTCGTATTCGTTATGCCGTTGTTTAAGTCACTTCTGAAATTTTTACTTGGAGTAGTTTTGTTTTGTTTTGTTGAAAGTTGTAGTCTTCTATTTCATTGTTAAGTTTGGCTATGCACGTTTCCTCAGTCTGTTTTCTTCCGCCGTCTTACACCTTCTACTGGTGGCGAGGGTAGTGGGGAGTATCCCCCTAATAGGTAACAGAGTGACAAGTGACTTGGGTCCCATCCGTTCCGTGCGTACCTCTTCGACCTTCCCGTACGCTCCTCGATATTCTCGACGTCTGTTCGAAATAGGTAATCACCGACTGTGTCGTCGTCCCGTCCGTACGAAGTAAAAGAGCGCCGACTGCGACTGTGTTCCCGAAAGGTCCACCACGAATGTATCCACATGTCTTGTTTCCACCGTGCACCGGTTCGGTCATGTAGTACTGCGCCCACGTGTAACGATAGTTGCCAGAGTCGACAGTGTATTCGTACCTTTCAGTAGCAAATGTCCACACTTGACTCTCGCTCTCCTGTCCCGCACTGTCTCGGACCAGTAGTGGTAGAACCGATTATCGATAAAGGGATGTAGGTAGAAAATTACAACTTTTTTCATTTCCGGACTTAAAGGTTGCATGTGTGACACCCTTAGGTCGGGAAGAGGTCAGCGGGGGGTCCCAAAGACACTGGGGTAGAAAGAGGACCAAAGGAAGGGATTTTGACTAAGGACGTAGACAACTCAAGACGAGACACACACACACACACACACACACACACCGCCCCCACCACCACCCCACCCTGGATTCTGGTGTGAGTCCGAACTCCTGAGCGATAACTATCTTCTCGAGGGTCCCGAGCCCTTTCGACAATCTGTGTCTCAATACCGAATTAAGGTACGTGCCGACACCCCCATTATACCTGTGTCCCACTTCTCTGTACGTTGTAGGTCTCTTTCGGGCTCTTCGACGTCCCCAGGGGAGGAACACCTGTACACGTCACATTGGTAGGTCCCTTCGAGTCGACTGGGACACAGGTCCAAAGAGTCACCCGGTGTCAGGACCACGGACTTAACGAATGTGCAACTCCCGAAATCAAGAAGACTTAAAAATCTCAGAGACATGGTCCGGACAGAAATTCGAACGACACACCAAGAGTGGTGAAGTAGGTCTAATCCCTCGTCCAGTGTAACCTCGTCTCGAAGGTCTGACCCTCGTCGCCCAATCCTTATGAAAATTTACCCGTTTCTAGGTCGTAGCGAGAAAATCTGCCGAAGACCGTGCACGCACGGTTCAGTGAGGTCGGCACAGGACGAGAAACGCTGGGGTACCTGACATCGGTCGGTCCGAGGAGATAGACACCCTAAAGAGACCCGTTCTTATGACCTCACCTATCGGTACGGAAGGAGGTCCCCTAGAAGGGTTGGGTCCCTAACTTGGACCCAGAGGACTCCGAGGACTTAACGTCCGTCCAGGAAACGGTGATCACGATCGATCCCATCTACCGAATATGCCGAAATACAAAAAAAAAAAAAAAATAGGGTCGTGGGAGATCTGAGTGGGTGTGAGAAGTCACACGCTTGCAGGAGAAAAAAGACGGAGACACCTGTGTCAAAAGGTTAGTTGGACCAGAAGTAGGGAAACCGACCTTTCTATGAGTTGTCCATCCACAAAAGTCGGAGACCAGACACCGGGTCGTCAGTCCGATACGAAGTGTTAGTCGCCAAATCCTGGACGACCTAAAATCGACGTCACTCTCGTCGGAGGGACGACCTCCACCTACTTCCCCGCCCACGGGTCCCGGTGACTCTTAAGAGTCCCTACGGTCCAGGGGTGCACGTCATACTGTGTACCACGGAGTCGGGGGAGGAACCACCCAAAGACCCCCGTGGTTAATATTAAAACCGACGTTTTCCTCAGTGCCCCCTGGATCCTAGTAAAGAGACTCAAACCCTCTAAGATTTTCCGAACCTTCACAGACGTCTTCTTCAATTCTTCCTGGCCGGAAGTGACAGCTGAAGACCACGACTCCACAGTCACTACACGATTGTTCCTTCTACGAAGAATCTCTTCTTTTAGTTGTTCTACCTTCTCATACAGAAGGACCTCCAAGGAGGACTCGAGGATCTTGTCCTGTCATAAAGTCTTTTTTTTCTCCTCTTGTTTTCATCATCGAAATAACGGCAATAGTGTCTTAATGCATTCCAGAAACAAAAGCTCGGAGTGTCACACCGTAGTGGTAAAAAGAGCAAATCGAAATGTCAGAGGGTCCCTCTGTATCCGTCGATACTACTACACATGTATTACCTACTCTTTTGACCTTGTGTCTGACAAAGTAAATTTTCAGGGACCAGTCGTTACTTTCACTCTTATTTCCGGTATAAATGAGTAAAGATCCAGGACTCTCGGTGAATAAATTATTATTTTGTCAAACGATAGGGGTCCTTAGCTTGTGACACAATGTATTTAAACTCGGTCGTCTCGTTTTATAAGTCCGTACTTTTAGTCACACTTTTCGATGTCACACTACACACGATATTATAACTACATACCTAGTCAATAATAAATGAGTAATGAACGAAGATGTCTTTATACACCTCACTACACACGTCCACTATACGTACCTACTCATCCCCACTACCTCATGTCTCTTACTTTCTGCTCTAAGGACAGAAGGGCCTCGAACGTTAGATCATTTTTTTTTTTTTTTTTTTCTGTATAATTTCGTGGTTATGAATTAATGGTACTAGTATGTTACGACATTTCCTACTCCTGTCCTGGGCGACCCTTCAAAATACCTTCTAGAGTCTCGCCATCCTTGTGTCCCCTCTAAACACTGACAACTCCTGCGTTGGTGTGCTAACTATACTTGAGACGTAATGAAGGAAGACGGAATAGTTGTAGTAAAAGTCAAAGACTTTCTCTGACCTTTTCTTACCCTGTCACTGGACTGGACTTTAGGTTCCTGTACCCCAGGCTTACAAACCTCGTGTATCCCAGGTGGACCCTATAAAATCTGTTTCGTACTCCCTACCTGACCCTCCAAAGGTCCCAGAAGAGGTCTTAAGGGAAAGGCAAACGTAAAAGTTTTAGACAAATGACTTGTGGGTTCATAAACTTTTCCTTGTCCACTTAAGTGAGCTCATCAGAACTTGGAGTGCAGTGTTTAGTAGAGAGTATTTGAGGACTCGACTACGGGATTTCGGACGCATCCACTTGAGGGGTCGTGCATCTCGTGACGACCAGAGGACCTCTCGCACCGGAATTTCACCATGTTGCTGATTGTGACATTGACCTCATGAAGACAGAGATAGACCCTACAATCGATCTTTCACTTTCACAAGCCGCGAGTCAGGCACAGACCGAGAAACACTGGGGTGTCCGACATCGGACGGTCCGAAGAGTCAGTTACCTCAAGAGGTCCGTTCTTATGACCCTATCCGACGGTACGGGAAAAGGTCTCCTAGAAGGAATGGGTCCCTAGTTTCGGTCCAGAGGACGTAACGTCCGTCTAAGAAGTGGTGGACGCGGTGGTCCCTTCGGGAACAATCGTATCTCTCGTCCAGACTGACGTCGACTTATGTGTATACACTTTCCTTCCCACGACATTCTCCGTCGGAGAGTAGTGACTGAGGAGAAACGAGGCACGATCCCCTTGGTGTCGGATGAGTAGGAGATGACCGACGTGGCGGGAGACACCCGTGGGATACACGAGGTTTGTAAGCCTTCCGTGGCGGGAGACACCCGTGGGATACACGAGGTTTGTAAGCCTTCCGTGGTGGGAGGCACCCGTGGGATACACGAGGTTTGTAAGACTTCCGCTACGGCAGACATCGAGTGAGAATTAGCTACGACACAATCTTCTGTTCCTCTGGGGGTTGTTGCAGGAACTTTGTACGCTTCGAGAAACATCATCTTCCAGTGGGTTTTCTGGTGTCCGAGATTTCTTGTAACAGAGAGAAGTCTTAGTGCTACCGAGTCTACCATTACGTATGTGGACGTTGCGTCCTCTACACCCAAGTCAGGGATCCAACCTCTCTGGGGGACCTCCTTCTTCACCGGTGGGTGGGGTCACAAGAACGGACCTCTTAGGGTACATGTTTCCTCAGACCGTCCGAGATCAGGTACCCCAATGTTTCTCAGCCTGCGCTGACTTGCGTGGGCGTGTTAGGTCCTAAGCTAGACATAGGTTAATGAAAGACCTAGACTTTCTTCTAACTTTCGCATCCCCAGTCAAAACAGGCACCGTTTGTATCTTTCGTCTAGGGTGACGAGGACGAAACGACCGTCGCCAAGCGCGGACACAAAAGACGTAAGCAGAAATCGCATCGACGAAGGTCACGCCCGAAACCAGGCGACCACTCACACTGCTCTAGTCACCAGGGGTCCAAAGTCGGACCTCCTCTTAGTGGACCTCCGAGGACTCCTGTTTCGGTGCCTCGGTACAGGGACCCGAAACACTAGTCAGTCGGAGCCCATACACGACCAAATGTCCACTACGACTATGACGACTAGACCCCGGGTGTGGGACTCTGTGCGACTGGATCTGGTGCAGAGGGAACGACACCGGCCACAAGGGTCACTCCACACCACCCCCGGTGAGTGAGGCGACAAGGTATACTTGTCTATGGTGCCCGACGTGCCTCGTGGAGGGGAGTCTGCGAGTATCATTGGGTTGTCCCTTGCATCCGAGCGACCACCCCTGGTGGTTATGTAAGTTTGTGTGTTTGTTTGTCTTGGCTAAGGACAGAATGTCAATGTAAACTTTAGAATCTCGTTTTTATTTACAGAACTGAAAATGGATCTTAACGTGACTACACTATCTTCGTTTTAATTATGAGCGAACACTCGTGACTGGGAGAGGAATTTGCTCAGAGTGGCTATAACGGGTGAAATCGAAGTGAGTGTAGTGTTTACTCAGAGGGTTTAAGGTCTAAAGAGATCTTCTTATAAAAGAATTTAAAATTTAATTTTTTTTTTATCATGACTCTAACGAACTGGGCTTACCGTAATTATTTAGTCGGTGTGTGGGGTACTTTTTTACACACCTGAGTCCTCAATTTTCGAGTGTAACGTCACAATACTTCAGTACAATTTTGTATTAGCTGAGGTGGGTAAAGGGAGGAGAAGATCCGAAGGCGGAATCGAATTGTCCACCGAACGGTCGTCTTACCCTTAGTCAACGGCTCTCTATAAGGTTTGTTCAGTCCTAGAACCTTTTGATCGACCGTATCCTTTGGTGAAGTCGAGTTCAGGGAGACTCTCTCCAAACAAAGGTGTGTGACTTTCCATGTGTGTGCATAACAAAAAGAATACATAAAACTACTAGTAAAAAAATGTCGTAACGACACTTTGAAATCTCCTTGATGTAAAACCAATGACTACGAATGATAGTAATTACGAGTTTAAACACAATAAAAATATTCAAGACTTAATATACTAGGTACTACTGTTTATCTTATATATTGTGAGTCTTTAGACTGTAAATCCAAAAAAAAAAAGTATCTAGTGAAACGTCTAAGCCTAGAACGTCTCCAATAAATATATGAGTAGTAACGACACAAGGTCTAAGATAAAAGTGTTTTATGTCTTTCAAATGGGGTAAGTGATGAAAACCTGTATAAAAAGTGAAAATAAAGGGTCTTTTAATTTCGTTCCTCCTGTTGAGGGACTTTTATAACAAGGCAAAAGTCAAAAGACTCTGTGGGAGGTGAAATAACAGTCGGTAGTCTACCTTGGCGAACTAAAGACGTCTTGTTTATCTCTTTTTTTTTTTTCCCACCTGACTGAGAACCCCTTTAAAATCACGAGTCACTTCATTCAGTCTGTCTTTTTCTGTTTATAGTATACTATAACGAATATACACCTCAGAATTTTTGCTCTGTTTACTTGAATGATTCGTCTTTGTCTGAGGATCTGAATCTCTTACTTGAATACGAGTTGTCCCGTTTCGTACCCCCCTCCCCTCTCAATCCCTCAAACCCTGACTGTACATGTGGGACAATACAAACTTGATCCATTGGTTATTCCTGGATGACCATACCGTGTCCCTTGAGACGAGTTATAATACATTGTTAGATTTACCCCTTTATTAAAATTTTTCTTATCTATGTACTTATATCTATTGACTTGGTGAAATGGCATATGGACTTTGATTGTATAACAACAATTAGTGCATACGAGGTTATATTTTATTCTGTATTTTTTTCTCTCTCTCCTGTCTCCCTTCCGTCCAGGAGAACTGGTACCCGACCAAAGGTAGTAGAAGGTGATCTCTTGTCATAAGTCCGGCCTGTTGGGTCTCCACACTCGTTTTGTGAGACACAGGAGACTCCCCCCACGTCGTTCTTTCTTTTACTGGTCTATGAGACCCTTTCATGTTCAATGTTGAGTCAGGGTGGTTTCAATGGTGAGCCCCGGACTCTCATACACGTCCCAGACACTTTACACTGTCTCCTGAGTAAAAAGGTACTCTTTTAGGACTTAACACCCTCTCCTCGGTCTCCTCACCTCCTCCGTTTATAAAAAGGTTAAAGTTTTAACCTCTTTGCCTACGTAAGGACTCTGGTCTCCGGTTAGTGAAGTTGTAACTAGTGACTGTCGTTCCTCCTGCCCTAATAATTGTCCGACCACCCGTGCCATTTTCCTCGTTCCTGGTGCTCTAGGCCGAGTTAATCAAAGTTTTTCCTTCGTCGCACAAAAGAGAAACACAAATCATTTAAGCGAAACGACCCAGGACCGCTGTGTTCCTAATTACTTCTCGACATGAACTTGAAGTCCTCGTTTAAGATGGTCTCACAGTCTGGGCAGGGACGGAGGTTCAAAGGGTGAAGTCGGGCCGTACCTCGACAGGAAAAGTATAGGGACACGTGAACTACTTTAGTGTCAAGTCATCTAGTCTTGGGGGAATTGTTAGATGTGTTTCTGACGATGATTTATTAACTACAGTTAGTTTCCCGTTTTGAGATTTTGTGTATCTCGACACAGGACAAGAAACAGTACACGATTACAGACAAGGCACCAAACCTAGTTCCGTGTCTTGTGTACGGATCCTCTAGACGTGTACTGCGTTTTGACCCTCCCTAGGGACTATCTCGTCTACTGTCTCGACTCGAAGTCTTCATAAGTGTCGTCCCTTAATCTTGGTTCCTTCACCCCATTTTGAACTCACCCCTTATATGTCAATCCTCAAAGATCCTTAAATACCCGTCGTCGAGTGTTCTACGGGTCGCTAGTCTCAAGGTATGGAATAGGTCCAACTTCGAGCGTCCTGGACCCACACACGAATGTTTTCACGACCCCAAAACCAGGGTGCCCGTCACCCCTGTCGCAGGTGCGGTCCGTCCCGACCGCAAGGACAGGTCTCATTACACCGAAGACAAAAGGCTCGTGGGTGTCTCTTCGGCACGGTACTTCCCGTACTCGGACGTACTCACGGGTCGGGTCGTCTACCTTGGACTTATACTCACCTCGGTAGCCCCGCCATGGGTGACAGGATATCCAGTGCTACCCGCGTGCCGTCACACAAGGCCATCCTTAGTCTAGGACCGAGATGATCTTCGGTGTACGTGGATGTCTGTGGAGGTAGGTCCCGACTCGGTGCGCAAGGCTCCCCTTAAGTTCGGTTCCGACGTCCCAGTATCCACGGTGTTATGTCTCACCCACGACGTGCCCCCTGACCGACTAAGGTCCGGGAAGACCGAGACTCTAGGAGCGAAGGGACCAGACCCGACCGGTTCACAGGTTCCCAGGGAAGTCCCTCACACACGTGTCCACCTGTGTCTGTGTGTCAGTGTGTACGTGTGTGTGTGTGTGAGTGTGTGTGTGTGTGTGAGTGTGTTATAAGACGAGTTTTCTCTCGGACCACACCTCCTTTACTCTCGGCAGGTTCAGGTCAAGGGGAGGACAACGACACCTGGGAAGTGAGTTTTATACTGAGAAAGGTTTCTGGAAACTCGTCGTGTCGTAGGGAATTTTTTTATCTCGAATTAACGAAATGTTCCAACACAGTCAGAGACGACATCTCGTTTCACTTAGTCAGTACACATATGTAGACAGGGGAGGAGACCTTCGGACGAGGGGGGTGCTGGGGCAGGATGGGCGATCCAGTAGCGTCTCGGGGGCGCGATACGGAGTCCGAGGGTGATCGAGAGACAAAGTGCGGACCATTACGCGTACAGACCGCACAGAAAGTAAGTGTAAGCGACGACGACGCGATTCTCGATCAACCCAGATTACTCTGCGGACCAGCTTTTGACGGTCCGAAATTACTCTGAGACCAAAGTGACGTCGAGTGAGAGAGAAGGAGGGTAAACAACGGATACCGTCGTGAAACCTACAACTTCATTACGAACAGGGTCCAGGTCGAAGACTTAATCCTTTCGTCCCCAAGACTTTTGGACTACTTTTGTAGATACCTGTTAATTACTTCCTTGAAATATAACATTAATTACTAAAAAAATTAACGAAGGTGTTCTTTCCTTATCGTCCCAAAAAAAAAAAAAGACCTATTTTAAATTTTTTTTAATCGTCGTCCTTTTACATTATCTACTTTTGAACTTCTAATTAACTTCTTCTGTACCTTGAGAGAAATATTTCACTCTATTGTGAATACTTTGTAAAACTTTTCATACTTCATCATTACTATTGTGACAAAATAATTTATATCATAATAAATCATTAACCGAGGTTATTTTGCCGTTAGTAGGGTGTAAAATGGAGACTCCTTATTTGAACGTTTGATGTCGTCTTAAGACAGACACGAATTAAAAAAGTTTTGTCTTTTACTACTCTTTCTTGTCTTTTTCTCCATCTGAGTAAGACCACGAGAGTAGAAGAATCTGAAGGTTCTGTACCGGAGTAGGTTTGGGTCTGTTGACGGAACAGATATAGTAAGTAAGGAAGTAGGTAGGCAGGTAGGTAGGTAGGTAAGTAATTAGCTCGGTCGTCGTCAAAAACACACTGAGGATACACCATGTACAGAACCCACAAGTAACCTTCCTGACTACGATTTCGACTTTGAGGTTATGAAACCGGTGGACTACGCTTCTCAACTGAGTAACCTCTTCTGAGACTACGACCCTCCCTAACCCCCGTCCTCCTCTTCCCCTACTGTCTCCTACTCTACCGACCTACCGTAGTCGCTGAACTACGGGTACTCAAACCCACTTGAGGCCCTCAACCACTGCCTGTCCCTCCGGACCGCACGACGTTAAGTACCCCAGCGTTTCTCAGCCTGTGCTAACTCGCTGACTTGACTTGACTTGATACACCATGTAAAGGATAAACGAACACATCAAAGTCACTGGAAGTTACTACATCTACTGTTGGACCTTGGACGCTAGAAAAATAAAAATAACCTAATGTTAACGAAATGTTACAAGACAGTCAAAGACGGTGCGTTGTCCTTAGTCGGTATACATATGTACCGCGAAGGGACCACCGAGTCTGTCACTTCTCAGACGGACGTTACGTCCTCTGCGTCCGGGCTGGCGACCCCACCCTTCTACGGAACCTCTTCCTGTACCGTTGGGTGAGGTCATAGGAACGGACCCTTTAGGATCCCTGTCGCCCCGGACCACCCGATGACAGGTGGCCAAGTGTTTGTCTGTCCTGACTCGCTGACTGTGAAAGTGAGAAGTAGGCACCCTGACACCCCAGCAATTAGAGTGTCCTCTTCGTAAGTCACCAATGTTCGTCACTCTGCCGAAGAAGTCTGCCTATCATTGTGCTACCACCAGGACAGGTGTCCCTACACCCGCGCAGGTGTCCCTACACCCGAGTGCCTACTCGGTGACTCTGGTGCCACTCGCACTCGTCAGAACGGACTCCGGGTAGTTCGTGCACAGGAGGTCGAGAACGACAGGTGTAAGGTCGGACACAAATGTCTCGACTCCCGTCTCCGCTCTACCGAGAACAACAGGGGCCGTCCCTTGTCTGACACAAGGGAAACTGTCGTACAAGTGACGAACCATACTTTTGGTATGTGAGAATTTGGTAGTCCTTCTGGGACGATTTCTTCCAAGGTTAATCTACCCATAAAACTGAGCCCAAATGACTAGGACCCCTCCGTATTGATTCAGGACTTGGTTATCGCCAACACGTGCGCAGATTCGGTCCCTTTGAACTCTTAAACCTTTGGAAGTCAGGAATCATGGTCTTTACACGAGGAGTCAGTTTGGAGTAAACTTGATCATACATTTGGTTGTCCTTTTTTATGTCACCTCGTGTGAAATGGTCTGGGCAAGTGTACTTACTAGACCCACCTTCATTTTGGTCTTAGCGACCGCTAGACTCGTGTCTTTACTCTGGAGAATATTTCTTTTCTAACGAAGACGAACACGTTATAATCTGACTAAGTCTTCTTTCTTCGAGATGAATACCACGTTTCGTCCTCTTTAGTAATTTGTAGGTGAACTTGGAGTACTTAGAGTGTCCAAAATGCACGTCCAAAAAAAAAAAAAAATTCTTTGAAACTGGTGTGGAAACAAATTAAACAAACCTTTCCCGTTGAAATCCGTTAAGTTATGGACTCCAGGTCGTCTTACATGGACAACCACAATGGACCACAGTCATTTGGGGTAGTTTCACCCTACCTCGACTCGAGGACACGACAAGTCGTCCAGGAGTCCTCGATAGAGAAAATGGGCATTATCACATATATGAGGTTTCGATTAGGGGGTTAAGTAGGGTAGGAGGGAGAGAGGCGTAGGACACAGGTAAGTAGGTCAGAGATACAGACACAAAGATAAGGACGGGACCTCGATCCAAGTAGACATGGTAAAAAGATCTAGATGTACCGTCTCAGTTAAATACCACGTCGTCCATCATTGTGTTATGACGTTTCGTTAATATCAGGTTAAGTTTTCTTCGGTGTGTGTGTGTTCGTTGGGGGTTTGTGTGAATGTCACGGTATGGTCATGTGTGTGTCCTTCCGACTGTAATCTTTCAGGCCGGTAGTCAAGTCAAGTGCAGTCAGCGAGTCAGCACAGGTTGTGAGACACTGGGGTACCTGACGTCGTACGGCCCGGAGGGACAGGTAGTGGTTGAGGGCCTCGAATGAGTCTGAGTGCAGGTAGTGCAACCAGTACGGTAGGTCGGTAGAGTAGGAATCAACAGGGGAAGAGGAGAGTGGAAGTTAGAAAGGGTCGTATTCCCGGAAAAATTTCCTCAGTCAAGATACGTAGTCCACCAGTTTCATAACCTCGAAGTCGAAGTCGTAAGACAGAAAGGTTACTTATAAGTCCTGAATAAAGGAAATCCTACCAGACCAACCTAGAGGAACGTCAGGTTCCCTGAAAGTTCTCCGAAGAGGTTGTTGTGTCAAGTTTTCGTAGTTAAGAACCCACGAGTCGAAAGAAATATCAGGTTCAGAGAGTAGCTATGTACTGATGACCTTTTTGGTATCGAAACTGATCTACCTGGAAACAGGTTGGTGTGATTTACATGTTTGGTCCACCCTACCTTTCCCCAACCGCAATCTCTTCTACGGAGAAACGTCCACGAACAGAGATGACACACCCCAATGCTTCGTTTGATGTCGGGTCTAAGGAACCAACGTGACCACGAAATTTAATCCAAAGGAGAAGAGAAAGACACACATGCACACACAGGTCCCCCGAAAGGACAACCAAGTGTGCCATTTCTTAAACGGATGTCACGTACTCTGAGTCCAAGAGACTCAGGTCTTCTCGGGGATCTCTTCTCTTACCGGTGGGTGAGGTCATAAAAACGAACCTCCTAGGGTTCCTGTCTCCTCGGACCATCCGATGTCAGGTACCCCAGCTTTTCTCATCCCGTACTGACTTACTGAATTTTTTTTTTTTCTGTTTGGGATAGTAGGGAGTCAGACTGACTAAACGAGGGGTGTCGAGACGAAGACGTCACGGAAGGTGAGGTCGAAGGACCTCTTCCAGAGGGAATTAAGTTCAAGATCAAGTTTACAAGGAGGACAGTTAAAAAGAAACTGAGATGACGGGTTTGAGTTCGTCTTCGGTAAACCCAAAACTTACTGGTCGAAATAGACCGAAGGAGGATGCCGACTACAATGTCCTTATAAACCAAAAAGGGGACTTCCCTGTCGTTTGAAACCTCTGACCTGATGAAAGATGAAGAGGAACACAGAAGTCTTAGATCGAGGTCCGAACCTTGTAGCACCAGAAAGTTTTTCACAGACACCAAAACGCTCGAGGGTCCTTCCCACGCCTGCCACACAGATAAGGGGTGTGTGTCGGAACACACACCCGAACGAGGACTGGTGTCGTTGCGAGAGGGATAAGTCCTTCGAGGGGAGGTGAGGAACCGGTCTCCAGACCCTGAGAGTGAGACCGACTGTGGGACACTCCAGAGGAGTGACGGTACCACCTTCCGGGAAAGACGTGAAGTTCGGAGACATGTACGGGGAGAAAGGTTACCTTTGCGGTGAAGAGAGAGAGGACCCGTGACCTCCACTCGGTCCCCGACCCTCTTCCCTGTCCCGAAACGAGGAACGAGGAGTCAAGGTGTCCCAATTTACAACAACCATTTTATTTCGACTTAATGTGCGTAAATAAAGTTCTTGAGTCCACCAAACACTGGTGACTTGTTGGTGACATCTGGGGTAAAACTACTGGGTAAGAGGTGTTTCAAGTTCCTGGTGAGGGGTCTCCAACTTTACGTAGTCGACTACTTGTGGTCCCTTGACACAGTCTTCACTGTAATCACCCCGTTAATGGTCCCCGATCCCTAGTGAGTGTACCGTACCGGGACTGACGTAGGAGTTTCGTTGTAAACGCCAGTCAACCCGAGGTCAGAACAAAGGATCTCGAATAGGTGTCGGGAATGGTACGTCGGGATAGGTAGAAATTTCGGGGTGTACCTTCGGCAGAAAGATTAGTTTAGGGAGAGCAAGGAACTTTACTGGAGAGGACTGTCCTTTACGAATCAATCAAGGGAAATTCCTAAGTGCACTAAAAGGTAGGGTTGTTTCTGTGAAAGTAAGAGATTTCATTTACTTGAACCTTGGAACTAGTGTATAATTCACTGGAGGGAGTGTCATTATCAATCTAATCACAAAATGTATTATTGACCTTCTTCTGCACGTTTATGGTCTCTACCCTCTCACTCTTACAATCCCCGTAGTGTCTTAAAGTAGATGGCATTCTTTGCGTTGGTATAACGTGTTAGTAGACAAGAAAGTAAATCGTCTATAAATCGATAAAACAAGGTACATGACCAGTTCGTCACTGACATTCAGTCTTAAGAATACTCGAATACTCAAGTGATATAATGTACTCGTTCCCTATATCTTTGTTTATTATTTACTTATCACATTATTTACGATGTGAGACAATTTACACGTGGAAATTCACATTGTATGACCATTGGTTTTTACCATATTTTGTGGAAAATTTTCAATTCGGTTTTCCTAAACAACTAATTAGTCTTTTCACTACCTTTTCAGTCACCATAGGTTAGTAATTGACCCTCGGTCATAGATTTTTGACTCGGTCATTGATCCTCCCCTTCCCTCTTATTTGTCACCGAAACTCCTCTTTGTTAATTAGGTGTTAAACTGTCAGACTCAAACTTCGCGGTTCTCCAGTAAGTCCTTCCAAAAGACTTTCATATATCAGTCTCTCTAAAACTCACATATTGCAACTACGGTAATAAGATTTCAACTTCCACGTTGGTACTAATTTATACTTGTTTTCCTCTATTTCCCCCTACCCTACTTAGCCCTCTAACCCCATCTGTGTACATGTGATAACTGTGGTACACATTTTATCTCTTGATTAATCTTGTGATTAATCTTGTGATTAATCTTGTATGATATATCGTCTACCACTGACGTCGGTACTTTAATTTTCTGGGAACGAGGAACCTTCCTTTCAGTACTGGTTGGATCTATCGTATAATTTTTCGTCTCTGTAATGAAAAGGTTGTTTTCAGGTAGATCAGTTCCGATACCAACATCAATACGTACCTACACTCTCAACCTTATATTTCTTTCGACTGACGGTTTCTTAACTACGAAAACTTGACCTCTTCTGAGAACTCTCAGGGAACCTGACGTTCCTCTTGGTTGGTCAGTTAGGATTTCCTCTAGACAGGACTCACAAGTAACCTTCCTGACTACAACTTCGACATTGAGACTATGAAACCGGTGTACTAAACTTCTTGACTGAGTAACCTTTTCTGGGACTACAACCCTCTCTAACTTCCACCCTCCTCTTCCCCTACTGTCTCCTACTCTACTCTACCAACCTACAGTAGTGACTGAGTTACCTGTACTCAAACCCAGGTCGCAAACCCAGACCTCAAATTGAGGCCCTCAACCACTACCTGTCCCTCCGGACCGCACGACGTCAGGTACCCCAGCGTCTCAGTCTGTGCTGACTCACTGACTTGACTTGACTTGACTAGGTCGTGTTCCTTGGCATGAATTATGTAGCACCACTGGACTTACCCTTCCTTTAGGCTTTCCTTCCCGTATATAAATATGCATACCTACTTAGTGAAACGAGATGTCATCTTTGATCACTCTCGAGGTTCTTTTAATTGAATTTTTTCTATTTAGTTGAAAGGACTCTCTCGTATACCTGTTTTACCGTCTGTATCAATTCCAGTTTTAAAGTCTATTATGATCGGAAAGAGGACTCTAAACTTACAAACCCTTACAAACAAAGTAGTAGATTGAACTTTAAAGAAAGTCAAGTTCAACAGTACACAACGAAAAAAGGTCGAAGAGGGTCCAATATAGTGTCAGTTACATCACTGACCGGATGTCATCGCCGAGTTTCGGACAAACAACTACCCTATTACTATCTAAACATTTAGTCTCAAGGGGTCTACAATTGAATACGAATTTTTGACACGGTTTAGGAATCCGGTCTACTCTATTACATAGACTTTCATAATATTTGGGTTTTTTCGAGATTATTATGTTCAATAATGTTTATCACCTTCGTTTACACTGATCAGGTCTATTTTGTCATGCACCTTCGCACGAGATTCCAGAGGGAGGATTCCCAAAACGAAATTCCGTGGTTCAGCGTTTAGGTACACTCGGATCCTTTCATACGGGCTCACTTTCGACCCCCCGCCTGACTGTCTGGACCTTCAGTACCTTCCATCACTCTTAGTGACGAAGTGCTTCTTCTCTCAGAGACCTATCTGAAACTGAAAGAGAAGAGTCTCTGTGAGACCCTTACAAGACTCCCGGTCTCAAACTCGTCCTCAAAAGTTTGTCTTAATCCTAGGAGTACCCTGAATAAGACAGATATTCCTTGGGGTGTCATAACCGTTATTAGATTGTCTTCCGGGAGGGTCCGCTAGAGGTACAGGGGGTCCGTCACCGAAACCGGGGACACTTTACAGCACCAAAGGACGGGTGCCGGTGGTGCCGCGGTACATGTCTCTACACACACCTCTCAGGAGACTTCCGACGAAGAAGTGACTGCTGACCGAAAGGGAGTCTTGTGGAAGACGTTAGGA
The DNA here is from genome assembly GCA_006410555.1 of Capra ibex. Taxonomy (NCBI): domain Eukaryota; kingdom Metazoa; phylum Chordata; class Mammalia; order Artiodactyla; family Bovidae; genus Capra; species Capra ibex. The sequence continues at coordinate 58,230,467 of SJYO01037955.1, forward strand.
GGACAGGTGGTTCCGAAGTACAGAGGTCCCGAGGGTAGAGTGTAGAAATCTTTTCGTGGCATCGACGAAGGAGTTGGGACACGACTAGAGTATTTTCTCCACTAAGTCGTTGACTCGTGAATTACACATTCAGCTACTTTCAAACACCAAAGTCCAAATTAGCGTAGTTTTAGACTACTTAAGAGGCCGGGAGTATACCTGAAATTTTCTTTTACGTGTGAAATTAGACCCCACGTAGGGACGTGGACCTCCACCCTCTTCTCCCTCCTTCACGTCCATGCCTCTGTTGGTGCAACCCTTTTAATACTCAGTAGCAGGTGCAGACGACCCACCTTTGAACCACCCCTTGTGATACCTACCGGATGTGCGACCATCTTATTAAATCCCGTCACCAAAGCATACATAAATACAATTCTGAAAGTACGAACTGAGGTACCAATATGTATAAAATACTAGAATACGTATGCAAGTCACTCTTGTGAGTTCGTAGATTAAGAATTCGTCATCACTTATACGTGACAGACACTCTTTCTAAATAATTTAGAGAGATAACATACGACTTCGACTTTTAGGTTATGAAACCTATAGACTATACGTCTCGTCTGAGTCACGTTTTCTAGGACTAAGATCCTTTCTGTCTCTCGCTTTCCTCTTCTCCCGTCGTCTCTTCCTCTACCAATCTGTCATGTTGACTGAGCACCTGTACTTAGACTCGTTTGAAGCCCTCTGGCACCTCCCATCTCCTCGGACAGCACAACGTCAGGGGTGCCGACGTTTGTTGTTGACGCCAAGATAAGTGTTTTGTTCCTCTTGAGAAAAGGAAAATAAAGGACAGACCTGAACAGTGGTTGAGAACTAACAGGGTAAGATTAAAGAAGGTATAAGAGAGAGAAAGAGTGAGCCTTGACGACAGTGGACTCAAATCCGTGGTGGAGTACGAACCAGTAGTGACTTTATTCCCGTCTTGACCAGGTATTCTGGTGCATTCGCGTCACGTTTGGTCACCGCTCCATACCGGTGTCCGGGGTCGAGAAGGGGAAGAGGTGGAAGGCGAGTGGACAAAGGAGGAAGGAAAGGCAAACGTCTGTATTTGACTCGTGCATAGAACACAAGAGTAGACTCAAACGTATCCATTTCTCATTTTAGGAATAGGAATTACCTCCGTCAATTTTATGTGACAGTATTTACAGTGTCGCCTTCTGTCCCCCTAACGGAAAGGCGAACCTTTCCTACGACCCAGAGATTCCGTCAGTAAGACCTTCTCTTAAATGGTAGAGTCGACTTTGAATTTCCTACTTGTCCACCACTTGTTACTTCCTCCTCCTCAAATGGTGTCCAGGACCTTCCTCGTCTTTGTATCTTTTAAAGTCTTCTCTTATGAAACAACAAGGCAGGGATTCAGCACAGACTGGAACGCTGGGGTACCTGACATCGTAGGGTCCGAAGGGGTAGGAAGTGATAGAGGGTCTCGAACGGTTTAGTAACTAAACCGTTACGGTAGGTTAGTAGAATAAGAGGTAGCGGGAGAAGAGGAGGACGGGAGTTAGAAAGGGTCGTTGTCGTAGAAAAACTTGTTCAGTTGAGAAGCGTAGTCCACCGGTTTCATAACCTCGAAGTCGAAGTCGTAGTCAGGAAGGTTGCATATAAGTCCCAACTAAAGGAAATCCTAACTGACCAAACTAGAGGAATGATAGGTTCCCTGAGAATTCTCACAAGAGGTCGTGGCATCAAACTTTCGTAGTCAAGAAACCACGGGTCGGAAGAAACACCAGGTCGAGAGTGTAGACATGTACTGATGATCTTTTTGGTATCGAAACTGATAAAACTTGTGACTCATCTTGTATATACCAGGTCTTACTGTACTCTTAGCCTAAGTTCTCTTTCTCGATTTTATCTCTCAAGTTCAACGTCGACCTCACTCTAAAACTACCTTGAAGGTCTGGTACGGTTCACGTCTAAGGAAGGATTCAGTTTACTACTTACTTGTCTTCTAAACTTGTCTCCCAGTGCTTATCCAACGAGGAAGGACCAAACAAGTAGGAAGATTTACATCTAAGCTTTCTCGTGTCTGTAGCGAAACGATGGTCCTAGTTCCTCTCACGGACGACTATCATCCGTGTACTATTCATATACATCATAGGTACTTGTTTATACGTAAACAGTTCTCGAACTTCACCTTTCTTGTCGTTACCGGTTCTGAAAAACACCTAAGACCTTCTTTTACGTTCATTAGGCTACACGTCTCAGCATTATTCTGTGTCACGTTCATTAGGCTACACCTACACGTCTCAGTAATATTCTGTGTATTATTACATTTTTGAATGGAGCATTGACTCTTTATGAGAATCTCCCCTCCGAGACATCGTATTTTCACCAGAAGAAATTAGTCACTACCGTAGAGGGGCACCGATGGGAACTCTCAACGACCCTTCGTACGGGTAGTGACTCCAAGAATGATCACTCCGTCCTCTTAGAGGTTGACGTGTCTCTTTTTACAGTTCATACCCCTTACCCGTTACTGATACGTTTCGTTGGGGTTTACCATCCGAGACACCCAAGGAGTTCGGTACAGTGTACGTCACCTCTTTCTTCTCAATTCAAGAGACCGACGGGGGCTACAGTAGTGCGGTCAGGTGCCCTTATCAGGGGGTCCTACAGAGAGACCAAGAGTAGAGGTGAGGGTGTAAGGACCAGGTTGGTTGGACGTGAGGTAGTCTGATTAAGAGGGGTTTGTGAGCAAAGTAGTACTGTAACGGACCCAGTTTATCAATGTTGGATCTATCGTAAGTAGAGTGTTTATAAATACTGAACCGTCTACCCCGCCGACCCGATGTCGTTTCGTGTAGATCTATTCGGTGACGGGACGGGAGTGTTTGGAGTCTCGGCCCCTCCACGACCGGTGTCCCCTCGTGGACCCAACCGCCGAAGCCGACGACGAGACCCGTCCTGAGCCGACGGGATGTGCGACTATGCTCGAACCTGTCCGCGAGGTAGGACACGGCGAAGTCCAACGAGTGGGCGGTTCACCTCTGGCCCTGACGGAGAGACTCCCACCAGGACCCTAAAGTACACTCTTCCGTACACTCCCTACTTGATGGCGTGTCCAAGTAACCCACAGTTCTCACCAGGACTACGACGGTAGGTCTACTATGTCCTACCGTCCTACGATAGTAAGTCTACTATGTCCTACTGTAATAAATCCTGTGAGAGAATGAACCGAGAACTAATAGAACGTTCAAAAAAGGACTGAGAAGATTGTTTAGGTGAGGTCCATCGACAAGGGTGATAGTTCGTAAAGTATAAAGTACGTCCCTTTCCCTGGAAACCAACAGAAATCTCACTCTCTCTTCTAGAGTTCCAGTGGTTACTGAACCAAAGAAAGAGACAGTGTACTGTTATTCTGAGAGAGAAAGAGTTCACGACCAAGATTCATGATAATATTCCAATTAGGATTAAGGTACAGTGAATAGACTCCCACCCCACGTCTCCGTTTCTATTCATTTTTACCTAAGTACAAATACTACTCGAAGGGACTACCGAGTCTACCATTTCTTGGGAAGACGTTACGTCCTCTAGACCAAAGGTAGGGACCCAACCCTTCTAGGGGACCTCTTCCTTTACCATTGGGTAAGGTCATAAGAACGACTTCTTGAGGTGCCTGTCTCCTCGGACCGTCCGGGGTCAGGTACTTCAACATTTCTCGGCCAGTGCCAGTACCAACTTTTAAAGTGTGGTGAGACGTCTCCCGTCAAATGGTGTGGTTTAAAAACCTACTCCGTGAACTCTGAGTACCTCTACTCTACTAAGTAGGGGTCAGTGAGTCAATCGTTCACAGTCTCAGTGGAAAGTACAGGAACGAGGTTTCGGAGGCAAGAGAGGGAAGTACGACAAGCCTGAGAGTCTTCGTGTATGCTAGTAAAGAACTGACCAAGGAACTCAACGGTATCTCCAACCAAGAAAGTTTCGACCGTTTCTCGAAGAACCTTAAACTCACTACTCTGTTTGGAGGAGGTCTCGCCAACCGGTAGTCAGATCCTCCTACCGGAACAGGAGGTCTCGGGGCTGTTCTTCCGATTGTCCATGACGAATGTTACAGAAGAATTCACCTTGGTCAGACGATCAATAATTCACAGACCTTCGTAAAGGGTCAAAAATTCATCGGTCTTATACGACGACTATGTCAGTCTCGGTCGTACTGCGAGTGACGAGTATTTACTGAATGAATCTTTCTCCGTTCTGACAACACTGAACCGACAGAAAGGTAAGAAGGCTCTATTCCCTCTTCAAGGATCATTGCTTTGTACCTTTGTTTGTATAATGTCGAGAAATTGTATACAATGTTCATTTATTAACCTATTACATGTAAACGGAAGAGAAAGGAGACGGAAAACAATAATGAAGGAAACTTGATTGTGTGAGGGTGTCGACGGTTCGTGTACAACAAGCCCACTACCTCAGTGACCCTCCCCGCCTGGGTCGTGCGAAGAAGTACAAGGGTACGGGTCGCCCAGTCACGACTCTCCTACTCTAATGTGAGGCTGGGTCGAGTCGACACTGGTCTCAGGACGGTCCGAGACCATTGACTAGGTCAGGTTCTTTAGGAACGAACAATGAACGGTGTCGTGTCGTCGTTTTCCACGACCGAGGTCTGAGCGGGCACGACATCGGTTGAACACCGTCTAGGACGCGGAAGGTTTCCCAGGTGCTGGACGGGAAGACCCTCAGTCAGACAAGTACCTTCCGTCGCGACGGACCGCCTATATGCACACAGGACATCCCGCCTTTCGAATTCTACTTAGGACCAAGGTGGTGATTGATTGTACCCTTCGATGGTCGAATGGATACAGAATCGAAGGGGTTGTGTGGAACATCCCACAAACTTACCTAATTATCTTAATGAATATATTTGAGACTCCTGTCACAGACTGGGTACCTTTGTAGTACCTTCACAAACGATACCGCTACTACTTTTTCTTCCACTACTTCTACGACTATGACTAAGACCACGACGAACCTAATACATCTTTTAGGAGTTGTTTTTGTTATTAACCTCACTAAATAACCTTATTAACCTCACTTTAAGACCATCTTGATTGTGTTCCTTCATTTCTACTAACATTTCAGATAATAAAAAACATTTATAAATACAATAAATGAAATTATTTATTTACCTAACACACACAGATTTCTCAATTGTATCTGGGTTGTTCTTTATAAAAAAAAAAGTGAACAGTGAACAGTGGAGTAAAACCTTATTTTTACAAAATATTTCATTTAAATCGAATCAATTTTAATATACGATACTAAGTCAGTATGTGTCTATTTTAGAAAAATTTTTTACTAGTTTTGGAGTTTAAAAGGGATTCATAGAGAGACAAGTCTCTTAGCTCATCAGTTTTACTGTAACGACTAAACAGGATTCTCTGAGAACGAAATGGAGTCAGAGACACCGTATTCGCAGGTCAAAAAAAAAAAAAAAGAAAAAGAAAACTCAACAAGAGAAGTAATTTTTGTATATAAAATAACAACTGATCAAAATTTTAATGTCTTGTTAACAATTCCAGAATGTCGACCAAGGGTTTCTAGACTGTTCGGCAAAGGGGACATTAATTGTAGAGTGGAGTCGTGGCACACTTACACTTTTACAGTCAGGAAGTCAGCACAGACTGAGAAACGGAGGGGTACCTGACATCGGACGATCAGAGGAGACAGGTATTTAAGGAGGTCCGTTCTTATGACCTCACCCAACGGTAAAGGAAGAGGTCCCCTAGAAGGACTGGGAACCTCTTGGGTCCAGAGGACTTGACGTCCGTCTAAGACATAGAAGACTCGGTAGTCCCTTGGAATCAATCATTATTATACAGAGACAGGGAACCTGACATTCCCCTAGTTTGGTCAGTTAGGATTTCCTTTAGTTGGGACTTATAAGTAACCTTCCTGACTACTACTTCGACTTCGAAATTATGAAACAGATGGACTCGCTTCTAGACTGAGTAACCCTTACTGGGACTACAACCCTTTCTAACTTCCACCCTCCTCTTCCGCTACTGTCTCTTACTCTATGGAACTACCGTAGTGGCTGAGTTACCTGTACTTATATTCGTTTGAGACCCTCTATGACTTCCCGTCCTTTCTGACCGTACGACGTCAGGTACCCCAGTGTTTCTCAGCCCGTGTTGAATCATAGACTTGTTTTATGAAGTATAGGTCCAACGTAATCAAAAACTCTACAGAGAAAATATAAGGTCTTAAGGTAGGATCTGTCGTGTAGCGAAAATTGTCTGTACAGAGTAATCAGAGGCGAAACGATACTGTTAACGAATCCGGGAACAAACTATAGGGACTGTCAAAATGTAAGACCAGTCTTACAGGTAATTCACCCTAAGGAGACTACCAAAAGAACTAATCTGTCATCCCCATAAGCCCCTCCCGAAAGGACCACTGAGTCGCCATTTCTTAGACGGACGTTACGTCCTCTGTGTCCTTTACACCCAAATTAGGGACCCAACCCTTCTAGGGAACCTCTTCCCGTACCGTTGGGTGAGGTCATAAGAAAGGACCTCTTAGGGTACCTGTCTCCTCGGACCGCCCGATGTCAGGTACCCCGATGTTTCTCGACGTGTGCTGACTTCACTGACTCGAGTATACGTACGTACGACAGACCCCTTCTTCCGAGACATCTATTTCATGTCAAAGGTAGGATAGTGTCGTAGCAAAGTATATGATGGTCGGACTACGTAGTGACAACTACGACTGGAACTGAAGACCTACTCCCGTACAGAGAACTCAAAGAGGTGATAGTCCGAGGAGAAAAAGGGGTAACGTGTGACATGAGAAACCTTCTTTCAGTGGCAAATTTCGGGTGTAAGTGTCTCACCTGAGAAGAGTAAATTTTCACCTCACGACAGAATCAGACAGGACCTTCCATATAGTTGTTGTCGTTTGTTTGTTTCGAGTCCCCATCCCCGGACATTTGTGGCGCGAATGTTAAGACCTCTGACTAGACCTCCGACTGTTCAGACTCCCGTTCCGTGACCGTCTGGGACACAGAAGTGTTCCGAGGACGGATCGGGTGACTACCGGCAGCAGAGGTACAGAAGTGTTCCGTCTTCTTCATTAGGGAAGGGTTTCTTGGATACAGAGTAATAGGTGAGTAACTTTCCATCCAAAATTACATACTTAAAACGTCTCCAAAATTATATACTTGCAAGTCGAGTTTCGTTCACAGATATGTGTAGTAAACGTCAAGAAGACGTAGATTATAAACGGACAAAAGGGGGTAAAAATTTAAACACAGTAGGAAATAAATATGGTCGCACCCGAGTACCTATAAATAAAATGGTTAATATTCGGTTGGAACCTAATATTAGGTTCTGGTGACACAAATAAAACGGTGAAACTTGCAAGGTCAAAACCAGTGTCCCTTGGAAGGTAAACCGAGGCCGCAGGGAACCTGTGTGGGGGTAGTTAACACGTAAAACATGCGAACGAACAAAAACTCTTTGAGGAATGAAAGACCGTGATTTTCTACGACGTTCGAGTAAAAATATAGAGTCAATGTCAGGATTTCAGTCGGTAAAGAGGTTCATCAAGACGAAGAAATAGTCCCTCACCTGAATCTTTAGTAGTGGGATTTTCGGGATACATGACCAAGGGCGAGTCCACACCAACGAAGAAAAGAAAGAGTCGACTGTGCCGTTCCCTTATATACGAACATAAAATTGATGACTTATATGGATAAATATATAGTTACTTATGGACGTTCATAAAGATATACCTCGTGACAAACACTGGGGTGCCTAACGTCGTACGGTCCAAGGTGCCAGAGGGCCTCAAACGAGTTTAAGCACAGGTAACACAGTCACTGCGGTAGGTTGGTAGAGTAGGACAGTGGGGGAATAGGAAACCGGAAGACAGAAAGGGTCTTAGTCCCAGAGAAGGTCATCCAACCGAGAACCGTAGTCCACCGGCTTCATGACCTCGAAGTCAAAGTAGTAGTCAGGAAGGTTACCTATAAATCTCAACTAAAGGAAATCCTAACTTACCAAACTAGAGGAACGACAGGTTCCCGGAGAAGGTCGTGGTGTCAAACTTTCATAGTTAAGAAAACACGAGTCGGAAGAAGTGCCAGGTTGACAGGACAGACATGCACCGACGACCTTTTTGATATCGGTACTGAGATACATGGAAACTCATCTCGATAGACTTATCTCGACCATCGGTTCAGGGGGTCCCTCAAGACGAAAAACCTTAACACCCGTTCTCTCGTCGTACGTTTTGTTACTGGAAACGTTTCCTTCTAATTTTGTCGTCGAGAAGTTGTCCTCGTGAATAACCTTTTCCCTCAGACCAGGTCTCCAGAACCAGAAGGTGGTACTCGGGTCGAAGAGGTCGGTCTCGAGACTCCACCGAAGAGTACCTTCCTACGATCCACGTCGACTTTCGGGGTCAGACGAGTCGACCGAAAGACCTTCTCCTTTGTCCCCGTTTACCCGAAGGGACTCGGAACCGTCCAGATTCTCTCTGGGTCGTCCGTTTCGTTCAGGTTCAACTCGAAGTAGTGTCGCTTCTGAGTTCTCAGTGGATTGAGAGGGGACTGACCCTTTTTCGCTCACACACTCTCGGACGGTCTCCCCTGACCTTTACAAGAGACCCAGGACGCCACAGAAGGGTTCTCGCCCACTCTTGTCCACCATCGACAGAGAGACAACTACGGTTGTAGTGTAAAAGGGACAGACAGGACCGACAAGAAGTATGAGGTTGCTTCTGGAGTACTACGTGTGCAAGTTCGGTGGGGCCACCATTTAGAGTCGACGGAACGGTGCCCGGAAGGGAGTGTGGACACCGCCTTTGTCGAAGGACAATCGTCAAAACCGGAGACCGAAGAGGTGCACCCCCGTGGTCCCTTCACTCACAACGACCTCTTTAGCGTGGACTGGTACGAGAAACCCGATCGAACGCAAAGACACAGACCAGACAATAGGGGAGTCGTGACTATATACTGAATTAGTTACGTGTGGACGGTAGTTAGGGGAGGGGACAAACAGATTGTCAACGAGGGTTCCAAAGGCCCAGACACTCGGAGACGATTGGGAGAGGAGAGGTCGTAAACGAGAAAGACGTCGGACAGGAAGAGGTGACGAAAGAAGGGGTTTCTTTGTGTGGGTATGGATGTAATATTTGTTGGATGTCTTTCTTGGGGTTTGGAAGAGAATCAGAATCCGGAAAAAGTTTGTGACAGACTTTGCAGAGTAAAAAAACACCAGGAGACAGATCTTTACGTTCGGATACGAACAGTAGGACAAAGGAGTTAAGTATAGGGGGATTCTAGCCGTCAGACGGGATAGGCGGTGTGGTGACCTGAGAAGAGTTGCCCTAGGGCCACTCTTTGGTCCTTCGGTCGGTTGACCCAGGTAGGGTAGAAATGACCGTCGGTGTGTTTGAACTGTGGTAACTGGGGTTTGTGGGACGTCTGACGTAGAGACAGGACAAACAAAGACACCACAAAAAGAAAGATCCAAGAACGACAAAGGCAACAAGGGACGAGTCAGGAGAAACTTCTAAGGAGAATAGATGGGTCGGGAGGGTGGAACCACCAAAAGTCAGAGACGGGATCTGAGAGACGAATGTAGAGTCAGAAAGGGACCTGTTAGACTGGACGTAAAGAACTTGGTGGGATCAGACTAGAGCGAATCGAGAGAGTGACTAAAAAAAAGTAGACACATGTCTATAAGAAGGTGAGACGTGTAATTGCACGGATTGACCGATGATCTGTAGAGACGGACCGACCGAAGTCAGACCCGTGACAAACTTTGTGTGAGAAACACTTGCCCAGTGACGAGAAGTACAGTTCAGAGGATGAACTCTACTTCCTGACATACACACCTAGAGGTCTGGGATTCGTTCAGACCCCTGTCATGAAATTACCTCAGGTAAGAATTGTCTCAGACAAGAGGGGTTCCAGTACACGCCTCCGGAACCTCGACGGATGAAACTCATAGAAATGACATCTTGTAGAATGAGAAAGATTGATAGACACGTTTCAGAATCTCCATGGACAACACACATTGGGATTCACCCATGGAGTGGATGGGGTCCATCGGGTGGACCGATGGATTAAATGTACTTGTGGACTGAACAACGTCGTCTGTTTGGAAGTAATATAAAGGTCGAAACGATAACTTTAATTGACTTCTCGGAGTGAAGGATTAAAACTACCACCCTTCAGTCTATTCGTCTTTCGGGACTATGTCGGAGCACCAGAGTCCTCGAACAAGTGTCAGACATGCACTTGCACCCGTCGACACAGTCTGAAGTACTCCTCAGAAGGTACTCCACAGGTAGACATTGCGGGACTTAGGATAGGAAACGGATGATACTAATACAAAAATAAAAGACGAAATTTTTAGAGAAAATTATATCGAGAAAGAAAGGACGTCAAGACTTCTTAGAGAGTTTACAGACTAAGTACCTGAACAGGGTTTAAGACGAGTACAATGAGAGTCGAAGTGTTTTGAAATCCGTCTGAAGAAGGACTGAGGACCGGGGATTGGCGAGAAAGGAAACCCGAAGAAGAAATCCTTTGAGTAGGAACATTTAACCAAAAGAAGTGGAAGCTATATGTCCCTTGAGAAAGACCTTCGGAGAATGGGTAAAATGTTGGGTCGTTACACAAAAGAGTTCTTGGACCTTCGGTACGGAAACTTTACACCAGTAGTTCCTTCTGCCGTGGGAATAGAGGATCAGAGGTGCTCTGTCCTCTCGGGTCGGAACCACCCACTGTCACTCGTTTGTGTCTACCGGACTAGTGTCTTTCTTGGTAAACGTCTACGTCTTTATTGAGTTTCACGACCTGTGTGGGGTGGCTAGTTTGAGCGCGGATTGTAGGCGGTCCTGAAAGGTGAGGTAGTGAGGTCGTCTAATTTGGGAATGGAGAGAATCGAAGTAGTCTCAACTCCAGTCAGACTCAAGACCAGAGAGAGGGGACAACGTTTTCCGAACATATTTCAGAAGAACCGGACAAATTGGAACGAATCACGTTAAAGACAAGACTGTCTGACGAGATTACCCCAATGTAAGAAAAGGAAAGAGTCTACATAGTCCAGTTACGACGTTGGCGTCTCAAAATCTTTTCACTGAGTGTCTTTCACTACTACGGGTGTGTATTAGTTGATAATTCATCCATCCGACGTGTCTCTCTGGCTACTGTGGGTCACTCTGAGTCTTTCATCATGACCTCCAAAAGGAAAACAGAGTTCTACTGAAGTCTCCCGAGTCGTAAGTGAGAGAGAACAAAGATACTGTATACCAGTTCGAGGTCCAGTGACAGTGGGTATCTCTAGAGGAAAGAGAGAGCGAGGACACCTTCTCAGGAAACAGAACCCTTTCTATGGGACCTGTTCCAATTTTTTTAAGAGATTAAATAAAGGTTTTTTCGTTTCTTCACTAGGAAGACCCTTGGGTGTACGAGACTCCGGCAAAGACCACAACTTGAGGTGGTCAGGGTTAAGGGACCTCTTCTACCCCCTGGGACGACCGAAGATGTAGAGGCTGGGGAGAGATAGATGGTCCCAGGATAGAAAAAAATAAGAAGAGGTCTTCGATTACTACTCGAAAGGAACCCATGGAGAAAGGTTGACTAAGGGTTTCCTGGAACAGAGGTATTACGTAAAAAGTGTGTCGCTCTAATCTAGACACAAAGTCCTATACGACACTTCGTTAAAGACGGGAATTTACGGGACATAAAAGTCGTTTACATTGCAAGTGTGAACCTGTGTCCCCGAGCGACGCGAGTGGGAAGACTAGGGTAACGACCAAATCCAATCCAGTGTGCACCGCTTGAGCGGTACTGTGTCGTCCTATCCGATCGACCATCCTTAAAAATTTTCACGAGACTTTGAAATTTTCACAAAAAGACGTAGACCTAAAAGTGAAACTTAGTAGACCGACATGAAATAGTCTAATCCATTACGGCTTCTTCTTTTGGTAGGGGTGGAGATTTTCGTATGGAGTTCCCGAAACAAACACCACTTTCTTCGTAAACAATTTAGTCTATGTAAACACTAAAAACTGGTCTTTAACGTAATTTCGAACCATTAATCTCCTTAGACGCACTTTGTAGTACGTAGCCCGTCAGACTAGAGGGAACACTTAGGTCTGTCAACCTCCGGGTAGTTCGTTGGACTAAGTAGTTTATTTCCCCTAGGTAGTCCCGAGACTCATATAGTCACTAAATGAGACATTCATCGCTTGACAATTTCTACTGAAAACCTTAGTAGACTTTAGACTTTCGTTTACGGATGTCGACTCACCCGTCGAACAAAGGAATCCTTGTAGAGGAGGGGAGGTTTTATTACGTATGTAAGTGTAAAGGGGTATTGAGTCACTGTAGACCCGAGAGACAAAAAGAAAAATCGACTTTCTAATTTCAAGGAATCTGAAAATCTTCTTCTTACGTAAAGATTCTATAAAGTCAAGACCAAGCACAAAGTAAAACAAAAAGTGGACTCTCAGCAGATAAACCCAAACCGTGTCGGTGCGAAAATACCGGGTAAAATATACAAGACCAAAAAAAACATCCAGAGTTAGCCCCCTCCATAAAATTGTCGTTCCTCTAAAAGTTAGTTTTACTGCAAGCTTAAATCATCATAGACACGTATAAGACACTCACAGGAGAGTTTCATCCTGTTGTACCAAGAGATAAAAACGTCAGTATCCAAACTCGTGTAACGAAAAACGTGTCCGTCTGTTCCGTACTACAAGGTTTACGCAGTGACTCTTCACTCTTACCATTAACGTAAATACCCTAGGAAATACCCTAGGAAGTGAGTTTCGTCCACAGGTCCCGTGTTCTGGGTAGGATAGACGCTGTGTTTGTCTTACTAAGAAGTAGGACGGGACTTTTTGTAGACGTAGACACCACGCACGCACACACACACACACACACACCCCCACACACACACACACAAGATCAGCACAGACTGAGAAACGGTGGGGTCACACACACACACACACAAGATCGACACAGACTGAGAAACGTTGGGGTCACACACACACACACCCACACACACACACAAGATCAGCACAGACTGAGAAACGGTGGGGTCACACACACACACATACACACACACACACACACACACACACACACACAAGATCAGTACGGACTGAGAAACGTTGGGGTACGCGAGATCGGGGGGTCCGAGGAGACAGGTACCGTAAAGGGCCCCTTCTTGTATTCTTCCCCAACGGAGGTCCCCCAGAGGAGTTGAGTCTCCGACTTGGGAATAGAGGACGTAACTGTCCGGCCGAGAAATGGTGACTGGGGGAACCGTTCGGGGACGTAGACGGCTCTGTTCGAATTTAAGTTGGGTCTCGTCGTTACCGTTGATGTTACCGAGCCTTCCCAAAGAACCCGAATCCAAAGACAGAAGTCGTCGACGCTTAACCCTTCTTACAAACACATCCAAGACTCTAATATTAAATATCTGTCCCAGACACTGGTCTTTGTGTGTGTGTGTGTGTGTGTGTGTGTGTGTGTGTGTGTGAACTTGCGTAAAAGTCAATAACACAACATTAGACTACCGTTTCGCACTCATAATCCCTACGTAAACAAAATATTAACGTGACCCCATTACTCTATTTACTTGTTTTGTTAGTTTCACTCGGCGATGAAAATTTAAATTTTTCGTAATGTTTTGGGGAATTTCATGTATTATTTTTATTAACAAGTATAAGTAATGGTTCATCTTCCGTCGTTTTCTCTTCCCGAAAGGTCTTTAGGGGTTCCAGTGACGTAAATTCACGTTTGGAAGAAAAGAACAAAAGACTGGGAACTTTACACTTTTAAGTAAAACTAATTGTAATAGTCGTAATAAATAACCGAGACATGGCAGACTTAGTAGGTGAAAGGTTTGACTGGTGACAAAGTCGGATTGATTCGGGTCTCCAGTAGCAGCGTTAATGATCCCACGAGAGGGAGGAAATAAGTCTGTACTGCAAGTCATAATGCCAACAGAAACAATTTAGTGTTACGAATAGAAACGAGGGTTATGTAAATAAAACTAGTGATTTGGTTTCCTTGGAACCGAAAAAGGTGAGTAAAGATAGATGGTTAGCCCCGTCGTAAACTTCGGGCAAGGAGAACTACTTAATACTGCACACCCACTCCCGAAGTGTGAAACTAACTACGACTGTGAGTCTCGATCCTTATAAAGTGGGTGTCGGAGACTGGTATCGACTACGGGGTTGGTTTCAGGTTCTTCTTCAAACCCTTTGTAGATTATGGAACAAAGGGCGACTACAAGGTCTTGTAGTCATTGCCCAACATCTTTGAGACAACACCAAGTCATCGAGTCCGTACAGGTTGAAAAACACTGGAGAACCTGACCATCGTACGGTCCGAAGGAGTAGGTAGTGGTAGAGAGACTCAAACGAGTTTGAATACAGATAACTCAGCCACCATGGTAGGTTCGTAGAGTAGGAGCCAGCAGGGGAAGAGGAGGACGGAAGTCAGAAAGGGTCGTGGTCCCAGAAAAGGTCACTCAGCCGAGAAGTGTAGTCCAACGGTCGCATAGCCTCAAAGTCGAAGTCGTAGTCGGACTTTGAAACTTGAACCTTTTTTTCTTTAACTTTTTCACCTCCTTCTCTGAATTCGGGGAATCACAAAGGGTTTCCAAAACCTTACTTTTATATACGTTTTGATAAAGAAGAAAATTTACAGTCTGAACAAGTGTAGTTCCTTTGGACACAATATAACTGTTGTAAAACCTTTTACTACGTTAAAACGTGGTTTAAAATTTTTAAATTACTTTGTTAATCACCTCGAATTTATCAGATTGACACAGACAAACAGTCGTAACAACACTAATTTTCTAGTGTGTCACTTCCCGGTGAAACAGTTCAATTGTTACTCGAAGTTTCAGGTTTTTCCTGATTACCAAGGATTTGTGTCTTAGCTTCAAGTCGAGATGTGGGAGTAATTTCGTCCCTGAGTTTCTTGAAACTCTTTACGTAATGTTGGTAAGCAAAGTCGGTAACTAAACAAATCTGTAGAAAGCACTAATGAATTACTAAAACCAAACCCACTCTTGTTGATCGAGCGACCCTCCTCTCGAATCAAAGATTTTTGACAAATCTAATACAGGGTGTTCATCTTTTAGTAAGGGTTCTTGACACTCTAGCTGTTCTTAAGACTTAGTAAAGTAGAATAGTCAGTTTATAGAAGATCTTCAAGAACTTGGGAAGACTGAATTTTTTTTCAGTCCTTTTTTTTTGATTTTTTCTTTTTGAAGTAATTTGTGATCTGTTAAATCGCACGCACGAGTCAACGATACAACACAGAATGGGAAACACTGGGGTACCTGACATCGGGCGGTCAAAGAAGACAGGTACCTTAAAAGGTCCGTACCTATGACCTCACCCAACGGTAAGGGAAGAGGTTCCCTAGAAAGGATACGTCCCTAGCTTGGGTGCAGAGGACTTAACCGTCTACCCAAGACATGGAGACTCGGTGGGTCGTTCGGGTTAAATCCGTCTAGAAATTATCACTTTAAGCCAGGATTAAAAGGACGAGTCTCTGAGGTAAAGGAAGTGTACACGATAGACATTTTGTGTAGTCACGCCTGAGGGGAGCCCCGAGTCAATAATTCCACGACGTGGGGATTACGTCCCCGCACCCAAGCTAGTGACCCGACCCTTGCTCCTGAGGTGTATAGTGCGGCACTCCGTTTTCTTTTAAGTGTGTGTGTGTCTCGTAGTCGACCTTCGGTCACCACTAGAGCACAGACAGTTCTTACAGTGGTAGATAAACACCCTCTACAACACCAGTGTAAAGAATCATGGATTTACCTACTATTGGTTCATTAAAATATCAATATTTTTTTACACGAACAGACAAAATATCTGAGTCGTTTTTACTCCGGAGCTTCTCCTTCATAAGATTCACCAACACAGGTAGAAGAGTCCGACGACACTACTTTATGGTATCTGACCTACCGAGTCTGTTGTCCTTAAAGGAAGAGTGTCAAGACACCGGACCTTAAGTCCTTCTCCCACGGCCGTACCGACCCAAGACCCCTACCGAGACAAGGGCCGAACGTCTGCCGGCGGAGGAGGGGCTCAGGAGAGTGCTGGAAACGAGTCACGTACTCGGACCTCTGTCTCCAGTACCCTGAGCCAGGAGTACTGATGTCGACTAGGGTCAGTGGAGGGTTTCCAGGATAGAGATTTAAGACAGTGTGCCCCCACACCCCGGAGTTGTGTGACTGAAAACCTCCACGACACGACCAGAGTCGGGTAGGTAATGCTACGTGAACTGAACCTACGGGTCCGGACGTGACGACGCCCTCGGGCTCTCTGTAAAGGGGTCACCCTCGGTTCAAGCGTCGACCTGGTCGGGAACACTAAGAATATTATTTCTGTCCTATGTACAGTCGTTTTGGGTAGTCCCTTGAAACTCTCCGTTCGACATAATGAGTCTGCAGGACCTCCCATCTCCCGTGTGGGTTTCGGTGTGTCACTCCAGTACCCCTTCCTCTTTCTCTCTGCAACGGTCAGAACCCGTGACGGAAACAACCCCAGTTCCCACCCCCCGGATCCCGAAACACCCACGTGAGAATTACCCTTTTAAATTTTGGACTCTCGTCCTTACTCCCGTACCCTTTCCTTCCCCCAGTGAGTCTACCAGTCAATAGTACACTGGGGTCCGAAATACCTCTCCCTCGAAGTGCCTACACACATACACACACGCACGTGCATACACGCATGAGTCACTACAGACTGAGACACTAGGGTGTCTGACGAGACGGGTACCTTAAAAGGTCCGTTCTTATGACGTCACCCAACGACAAAGGATGAGGTCCCCTAGAAGGACTGGGTCCCTAACTTGGGCACAGAGAACACAGATCGGATTAAAGAATAGACCGACAAAACGAAACGACAACAAGTCAACGATTCAACACAAATTGAGAAACACTGGGGTACCTAGTATCGAACGGTCCCAAGGACAGGAAATGGTTGAGGATCTCAACCGAGTTTGAGTACAGGTAACTCAACCACTATGGAGGTTGGTAGAATATGAGGCGACGAGGGAAGAGGAAAACGGTAATTAGAAAGGATTGTAGTCACAGAAAAGGTTACTCAGTCGAGGAGCTTAGTTCACCGGTTTCATAACAACGAAATCGAAGTCATCCCCAGGAAGGTTACTTATAAGTCTCAACTAAAGGAATTCCTAACTGACTAAACTAGAGGTTCAGGTTCCCTGAGAGTTCTCAGAAGAGGTCGTGGTATTAAACTTCCGTAGTTAAGAAGTCGTGAGTCGGAAAAAATACCGGGTAGAGACTGATGATCCTTTTGGTATCGAAACTGATTTGTCTGGAAACAGCTGTTTCACTACAGAGACGAAAAATTATGTGAGAGACCCGAACAGTATCGCAAAGAAGACTCCCTGTTCGTAGAAGATTAAAGTACCGACGTCAGTGGTAGACGTCATCAAAACTCGGGTTCTTTTATTTCAGACAGTAACGAAGATAAAAAAGGAGCATTATACTGACCATTATCCAGATCAGCTCTATTTATTGAAACTTTTCCTAAGGAGTCGTTAGTTTTTCGAATTCGAGGAATGTGATGTTCACCTATGTTTGAAAACCAGACATTAGTCCTCGATACATTGTCTAAAATGGAGGGTCGATCCTTCGATTGTAGTGTAGTGGGACTTAGAGTGCAAAGGTACGAGTCGAAGACTCCGACCACGTTACTGACAAGTACACAACACCCAAGATTTGGACCTCTCTAAGGTCGGTAACATTTGTGCGGTCACAGGAGAACAAGAAAGAAGGTTCCACCGAAAGTCTTTACTCCTTTAAGATTCGGACACCAGTGTTTCTTCTTACAGTGACAGTGGAACTAACGCCGTCCCCACGTCTCGTTCACGTGCTTTTTCAAGCGAACCGGAGAGACGTGAAACCTATAAGGTCAAGATTTCACCCTCGTTCCTATTTTAAGAGTACTCTAACGTTACATTTTCCTCTATACTATAAGTGACAACGATTTTCTCTTTTTATAGGAGACCTAAATACTGAGTATAAGACAGTTTATATTCTACCAACCTCCGGTGGTGGTTGAGTTACCTGTACTTGAACTCGTTTGAGGTCCTCCACCATCTCCCGTCTCTCCGGACCGTACGACGTCAGATACCCCAACGTCTCAACCTGTACTGCCTCTCTGACTTGTCGTTGTTTAAGATAGTTTGAGACAATCTAATAGATAACGGAAAACCTGATAAGAACAGGGTAGTGAAAGGAAGAGAAACACTTCCTTTAAACGGTAGATGTTTACGATTGTAAAAATTTCCTTTAATTAACGCAAACATCTTGTTAATAATAAAGGATGACCTGTTTGGTGACCGATATAAAGACTTAACGAGTTATCCTTTTCAAGGTGATTATTTTGTGTTTCTGATTTAAAAGACAAATAGTTTACTGATAAAAAAAGTCTAAACTGATTCCTTAAAGTTAGAGTACACTAATAGTGCATGACCCTAAACATTAGAAGTTAGGATAGGTGTACGCACGTACGAATCAACGAAGTCAGCACGGGCTGAGACGCTGGGGTACCTGGCACGTACCGGACGGTCCGAGGAGACAGGTACCCTAAGAGGTCTTTTCTTGTGTCCTCACGCAACGGTAAAAGGAAGAGGTTTATAATTTTCTATATGAGTAAAGATTTAACATAACAGTCAATCGGTAGACAACATCTTTTTTGACGGTTCGCGAATTTTAATTTGAAGTGGTTATAACGTAAAATTTTTTGCAAACACTTCTAGTAAAAATAACTATCTTTAGCGGGAGGAAACGATCTACTTATTTTATGATTTAAGTCACTTTCTTAGACAACTTTACGATAATTTCACCATTTTAGTCGTTTTATTTCCGAAGTTTGACTTGGAAATTTACTCTCCTTACTCTGGAATAACGAGGTTCCTCGTCCCACGGGTGTCGTAGTCGTGCTCCGTGAACGAGAGTGACTCGTAGAGTAGTGTCGTCCCTAAGTCCGAAACCGATGTTTACTGTTCACGGGTGGAATCTAAATTCGTCACAGACTAGAACCTCGCTTCAGAGTCCCATTTTTTTTGTTTTTTGTTTTTTTGTACGATTACGGTTACGGGGAGGCTTCACGAAAAGATATCAGTGTGCTTTTTTAATGGTCGATGACTTCTGGAGTGGGAAACAATACCTAGTTTAGTACAGGAGAGATTTAAGTACAGAATGTCGGAATGGGTGGTCACACTGACATAAATCTCTGCCCCGGAAATTGTTCCAGTAATGTCAATAAACTCCAGTGTTCCTCGAGTTGGACTATACTGACCACAAGTATTCCCCTTCCTTGTGGTCCCTCACGGACGGTTCCCTTTTCCGGTACCCTCCTGTGTCGTAGTCGAGTAGTTCCTGTCTTCGGAACCTCTTTGGTTTGGACGGCTGTGGAACTAGAACCTGAAGGTCGGAGGTCCTGCCACCCCTGCATTTGTAGACACAAATTCCGCGAGTCTGACACCCCGAAACAATACGTCGGATTCGTCGAATGACGTGGGGAAGAGGTGACCTGTAAAAGTCACTATGGACTTACCACCACCAACCAAATCAACGATTCAACACAGGTTGAGAACACTAGGGTACCTGACATCCGGTCGGAGGAGACAGGTACCCTAAAGGGTCCGATCCTATGACCTCACCTAACGGGAAAGGAGAGGTCCTCACCACCGTAGAACTAGGTCGAACCCAAACCTCGACACAGAACGTCTTCTACGGGAACCTGGGAATTGGGAGTCACACTACTTCCTGTATCAGAGACCGAAGAAGTTGGTGTGTGACTTGACCTGTCGATCACTGGGCAGCCTACAAATGAGGTTCGGGTACTTCCCTGGGTAGATGGTCGTGGGTCGGGGTTGAATATGTTCCTTTTATGTCGTCTCACAGACGGAGGTACCTCGAACGTCGGTTTAGATTGTTGTCCGTCCCCACTGGACTGTAGTCTACTCGCCTAGATCCGTTACAGAAGTCGTAGAGACTTGCAGAGAAGTCCGGAGACAAAGATCCGACCAGGTGACCTCGTCGTAGGGGAATGGACCGAGTCCCCAACTCGAGACTCCACCACCAACAAGTCAGCGAGTCAGCACAGGCTGAGAAACACTGGGGTACCTGACACCGTGTGGTCCGAAGGGACAGGAAGTGGTAGAGGGTCTCAGTCGAGTTTGAGACACGTAGCTCAGTCACTACGGTAGGTTCGTAGAGTAGGAGACAGCAGGGGAAGAGGAGGACGGGGGTTAGAAAGGTCGTAGTCTCAGAGAAGGTTACTCAATCGTGAAGTGCAACACACCGGTTTCATAACTTCGAAGTCGAAGTCGTAGTCAGGAAGGTTACTTATGAGTCCCAATAAAGTTAAGTCAAGGAAATGCTAACTGACCAACCTAGATGAACTACAGGTTCTCTGAGAGTTCTCAGAAGAGGTCGTGGTGTCAAGTTTTTGTAGACAAGAAGACGCGAGTCGGAAGAAATACCAGGTTGAACGTGGTTGAGATTCAGATCTGTAGGGGCAGGGACACTAGGAACGACGGCTGGACGACGGTATCCAGACCTCACTCGGACGGGTGCCCGGAGGTGGACCTTCTTTACCACTACCACCAGGGACGGTTCGTGACGTCTGGGCAGACGTTCCACGACGAAGACCCTGCAGTGGAGAACCGGCGACGTGCGTCCACCGAATGTACGTAGGAAAACCCGACGGACCGAGCTCAGGAGGTGTAAAACCAAGAACGACCCCACTACCTAGGGAGGTTGGTGGACGGCACGTGACCGGCGTGTGCACCACGGAGAGAGGATGACTACGAATCCTAAAGGATTCAATCGACTTAGTCCCACAAGTATAGATATTAAACCATTGGTTATGTCAGTCGATGAATAAAGTTTGCATGTGGTACGATAGTCTCCTACGGAACCGAGTGGAACCTGAGGACCCTGGAGCTGTTCCGACACCACAACTCAGTGTTCTTCTGACAGTGGGAGATTTTCTATCTAGTGCGGAGTTCCGAACACTGGAGGTCTGAGAGTGTTGGGGATAAGGACATCCGAGAAGGGAGGGGAGTAACAAGTCTATGTTTTTACCGAAGTGAATTACAGAAGAAATTATACGGTTCGAAAGACTTTACACATTAGGATCCTATGCCCAAAAATTAGTTCAGAGACCGAGGGATAAAGATTCTTCTCCTTTTATTTTTAGGCCGTAATAGAACCAATAGTTTATTCTTTGATACTTTTTTTTTCGAAGTATTAGGTGTCGCAGGTGTGTACGAGGGGTCCGGAGAAACGGACACGCAGAGTCCCCAACAAAAACAGGTCTTAAGGACGAGATTCTTCTCTGTGTCCTAGACTAGACAGGTGGAACGGTGACAGGGACCAGGTCCTCATCCAGACACGTGGGGGGAGCCAAACACCTTTTCGGAGTCGGAAGGAGACAAGGAAACAGGGACGGGCAAAAAACAAGGTAGATCCAAACTAAGGTTTACCCGTCGTCGTTCTGCCACCAGGGACCCCTCCAAACTTATGACCCCTCTGACTGCGGGCGGACGAGTGAGGTAGTGCTCGACCGACTTCCGGCCTCGTGAGAGTTCCCGTCGGTGTAAGCATTCTGGATTTAGGGTTTCGTCTTTTTGTGTCCTGTCGAAAGTTCAGGTGGGGGCGGGGGTTTCACGTTAGGGTAGAAACGGGAAGATTCGTCGGGACCCAAGACCTCGGTCTCAGAGGAAACTGTATTCAACAAACTCAACCTATTTGGGGTGAACGTTTCGTTTGGATCACTTATATTTTTACTACTCATTTTTTTTTACTATTTCAGTGTCAGGGGTGGGACGGACTGTCCCCTTGGTTCACGGTTGGCGTATCTGAATGAGAAAGGATTCTTGGTTCTTAAACATTAGCTCAATATCTGAGACACTATCATAGTAATAAAAGACAAGTGTGTCGAATTCCCACTGTAGTGGTAGTAAAGACCTGAATGTGAGAAAGACACACTAAAGTATACAACGTCAAGACTCGGTTCCCTCCACCCTAAGGTTCGTCGGAAGGTCTAGAACTATTGTCCCAGTGAGGGATCCAGTCCCACCCCCGGGAGATCCGGACTCCTAAGATACAGTTCCCTCGTAGGTAGAACCAGTCATTCCCTTAGGTAAGGAGGATCCCCTAAAAAGGGAGGGTAGGAACTAAACCCGGTGGACGGACCCCGAAGGGTCTGGTAGGTGATTCCTCTTCGATCTCGCCCATATTTTAGATGTATCAGTAACCCGATTATTCCTTAAGTACCTGTTACATAAGGTCCTCTTCGTTTGTCGTCTTCCGAAGTTGAATACTTCTTTTTCCGCAGAGTCGTCAAGTAGTATTCAACTTATGTATCGTAAATATTCGCTGATTCAACTCAGAAACTGAATGAGGGACGTTTACCTTGACAGAGTGTTTCGCCGTGGAGAAAGTGCGGTTTGCGCAATAAGAAGCACTGTCTTGTGAATCCAAAAGTTGTCGTCTTGAACCACGGATACCACGACTGGTGGGACCGAGTAAGGGCTGGTAGCGTACGTTGACTTCGAACACTACGAGTTTGAGTTGCACAGTAAAGACATAGTTCACCTACTTTTGATAAATGCGTACGCAAGACCTCGGCGTGTCACAATAAATAGGGAAAGACCATTCATCTACTCGGGCGTCTAACTCTGAGCCCTTACACTAGCCTTTTCGTGACAAGACCGAGAACCGGAAAGTCTTCAGTCTCATATTTGTCATTTTACCTCTCCTAGTTTAACAAGGAGCTCTTTTTTTTTTATAACCTAGAATTTAGTCTAATATGTCTCGGTTCTCTTTATTTAGTACAACGATCACTCTTTATTTCCTTAGGACCCCACCTTCATAACCAGTCCTCCAACCTTCTGAGTTCAACGTCGACTCCCACCCCAGGGACTCTAAAGACGGTGGACCTCGACTCCTGGTCGGTCCCAGAACACCAGTTTCCTGCGAACCCACTGAGTACAGAACCCCCTCGTCCACTGTTCACGGGCCTGGGAACCCTCATCTTTCCCCAATGGAAGATCCAGTACATGCCTTTTAATAGGAACTACTCCATCTCTTGACACAGGATCTTCCTTTCTCAGGGAGGAGCGAGGACTCGGAACCTGTGACGGACCCAGTCCTGTGACTCCGGTCTTTTAAGAAGGGGACCGTCACCCACGGTCCCACCCCAGGACTCTGTAAGGGTAAAATCTTCTTCCACCTCGGGGTAGAGACAACAACAAGAACAAGCGAGTCAGTACAGACTGAGAAACGTTGGGGTACCTGACGTCGGACGGTCCGAAGGCACAGGAAGTCGTAGAGGGCCTCGAGCGAGTTTCAGTACGGGTGACTCAACTACTACTGTACGTTGGTAGAGTAGGAGACAGCGGGGGAAGAGGAGGACGGGAGGTAGAAGGGGTCGTTAGGAGTCTTATTTCTTTACCCCCTTCTGAGTCCCTGAGCCCCCTCCTTAATCCTTTCTTTTCTACCCCCTCTTCCGACTTCCCTCTCTCTCCCCCGTTCCCTCGGTGAGCGCCGTATCGTAGTCCTGGACCCCTGTAAGAGTCCTGTTGGATCTGCCCTCGGTTCGTCGCTTCCGAGGAGAGTAGGTCCCTACCTCGGGTCCTTTGGTATACAAACCCTGGGGTGTCCGGAGGTCCTCTAAACGGAGGTCTTTCCGTCCACCACACTATTCTACCTCTTAAAACCTGTTCTACCTCTTAAACACGGTAGAGGAAGACGGGTCCGTCTTCGTCTATAAGGTTAACAGGTCGACCTCTTTGGGGTCGGAGACACGGGGGCCGAGGGACCTATAGTCCTTACTTCGGAGACTCTGGTCAGTGGTCTTATATGACCCCCTTCACCGGGGATGGTCAGTCTGGAACTGGTGGTTGATCTTTGGAGTCTCCTTACACTATTGTACCTGTCTAGCAACCCTTCTTCGTTTAGGATTGTTTTCTTGTTTAATTTTGGGTAGTCTATTTATGTGTTTGTACCCGACTAAATTACAGAGGTCTCCGGTGGGTTTGTCTAGGTACCTTCACATGTGTCCATTGTACCGAAAGACGTAGATCTCAAAGTGCTCGCTACCCTGATCGTCTTTGTTTGTTCGGTGATAAATTGAAGATAAAGGAGAAGTAGTATTAACGAAACACGGTAATTGGTTTAATAAAAAGTCATAGGACGGGTCAACTGACCCTTGTTATTACACCGGAGGACGTCTATACTTTCCGTGACACATTCGCTGTGTCTAGAAATACGAATACTATGACGTGTAGTCTTAGACTCCAAGTAATTTTGACGAACACACGGACGACCCATAACCAAAACGAAGTACCCTTTATCTATCCCTTTGTCACCTTTGTCACAGTCTGAAATAAAACCCCCCGAGGTTTTAGTGACGTCTACCACTGACGTCGGTACTTTAATTTTCTGCGAATGAGGAACCTTCTTTTCAATACTGGTTGGATCTATCATATAAGTTTTCGTCTCTGTAATGAAACGACTGATTCCAGGCAGATCAGTTCCGATACCAAATAGGCCATCAGTACATACCTACACTCTCAACCTGACACTTCTTTCGACTCGTGGCTTCTTGACTACGAAAACTTGACACCACAACCTCTTCTGAGAACTCTCAGGGAACCTGACGTTCCTCTAGGTTGGTCAGGTAAGACTTCTAGTTGAGACCCTAAAGAAACCTCCGTTACTACGACTTCGACTTGGAGGTTATGAAACCGGTGGAGTACGCTTCTCAACTGAGTGACCTTTTCTGAGACTACGACCCTCCCTAACCCCCGTCCTCCTCTTCCCCTGCTGTCTCCTACTCTACCGACCTACCGTAGTGGTTGAGCTACCTGCACTCAGACTCACTTGAGACCCTCAACCACTACCCGTCCCTCCGGACCTCACGACGCTAAGTACCCTAGCGTCTCTCACCCTGTGCTGACTCACTGACTTGACTTGACTTGACTCCCGAAGGGTCCACGACGATCGTCATTACTCAGGAGAGGACAGAGGAGGAGGTGCCGGTCCACCCAAGAAATGGGGTCGCGTCGGACCCTTTGGGGTACACTGGAACTCGTGGTCCGGGTAACACAAATCTCTGACTGTTTCAATTGGACGTCACACGGTTCTCTAGGGGATCCACCGTCGTAGAGTGGTCAACCGGTCTGCCTGTTTGGGGCAGGAAGGTCGGTCCTCGCGGGTAGTACCGGGACCGTCCTTCCAGGTGTCTCGTAGGAGCCCAGGTAGTCCGTCCCGCCGGTAGGTCCGTCCTAGAGGTTTTCCCTTTCCTGGGTTCCAAGGTTCCTACTGTCTTTCGAGAAGGGTTCGTTCACAATCAGCGAGTCAGCACGGGCTGAGACACGCTGGCATACCTACCGTCGGGTGGTCCGAGGAGACAGGTACTCTAAAAGGTTCGTTCCCACGACCGCACCCAACGGTAAAGGAAGAGGTCGAGAAGGATTCCTCCTAGGGATCAGTTCCTTACTCCGGCACCGCCCCCCGTTGTAACGTCTACCTACACCCCGATCTGTTCCCCGTAAGTCTCTCCGACAGGACCCTCCGGTCTCCGGTCACTACCTCCTCCTCTGTATCCCGTCCCCAGTCTCGTAGGACCACGCCGTCGGACCCGAGTCGGCCTCTACACACTCCGACCCCCAGTGTCCGGTCCCCTGGCCGACCTGACCTTTAAGCCACTCTCTAGTCTCCTTCAGTCCCACAGTGGGCCAACGAGACAGGTAACGTCCCACAGACTTAGAAGGGCTTCCGTTACAGGTCTGTCCGTGGTCCCCGGCGACGAGTGTGGTGTACTCAGTCTTCTTCCACAGACTCGTGTGACCCAAACTGAGTTTGGTACTACAACGAAATCTTTACTGACGAGTCGGTATTTTTCCTTCTTTACTCTCAGTCAACTTGACTCCACCTACTTAGGTTTCGGACACTACGTCTCACTTCACTCAGTCTTTCTCTTTTTATTTATAGTGTATAATTATGTATATTTGCCTTAGTCCTTTGGACCCAGGTTAGGGACCCAGCCCTTCTCGGGGACCTCTTCCTTTACCGTTGGGTGAGGTCATAAGAACGGACCTCTTAGGGTACCCGTCTCCTCGGACCCCCCTCGATGTCAGGGACCCCAGCCTTCTCAGCCTGAGCTGACTCCCCGATTTGGTCGTGATGGTGCCTTAGATCTTTTCACCACGACCACTCGGTAAGTGTCCCGGGCGTATCTCTCGCCTGAACGCCTGGGTCCTGCCCCTCCCCTCCTACCCCTGCACATATGTGACGGCGGCGGCGGCGGCGACCACGACGATTCCGCGAAGTCGGCACAGGCTGAGACACGCCGGGGTGTCTGCGTCGGGTGGTCCGAGAGGGCGAGGACCCTAAGAGGTCCGTTCCTGTGACCTCACCCGACGGTGAAGGAAGAGGTTACGTACTTTCACTTTTCACTTTCCCCTCAGCGAGTCAGCACGGGCTGAGAATGATTGCACACCCTTTATCTAAAGATCGTCTCTCCGCGAGACACCGTGTCCCTGGGGTCCCACGCCGAGACACTACGGACTCTTTGCCGCCCGACTCCCCGAACCCCCGTCCGAGTCCTCCCTCCCTTACGTATGCGGAAGTATATATGAGTACCGACTAAGACAACATGCCGTCTGTGGTTTTGTTGTAACATTTCGTTAATAGGAGGTTAACATTTTTTTAATTTTTACATGTGTGTTGAGGTAGAAATTTCCCCAGAGTGTCAAGGGTTTTCCTTTGTAGTAATAAATGCAAAATTTTTTAGTTGGGACTACACATTCCACACACGGACTACTGTGCTGAAAAGTCCAGTAAGGTCTCGTCTCACCCAAAATTTCTCTTCACTCTGTCTTGCACGATGCCGGTGGTCCGCGGTCGAGCCCTTCTGGAACCTCAGAAATAGGACGACCGCTGCAGTGAGTCTCGTCTTCTGAGTGGTACCATTCCCCAACACACCCCAGACAGGACGGGGTCAAGTCGGTGACACAGGGTCCTGGGCGTGGTCAATGTACGTCTCCCTTCAGGCGTATACGAAGAATTTAACTCAGGTTTGGCTCATATCTTTAGTTAATGAAAAGTTTATGGGTGACACTGATAGTTAGGTTGTAGAATACCGACTCGTAGGGAACGACAAGGGCCGAGACAGAAGTCGGTAATTTGTCTCCTTTAACAACCCTCCCGCCCCTCCCTGGTCTCCGACTCCCTCCACCCTTTCCTACTTAATAGGCCCCTTCCTCACGGCACATCATTTCGACGTCTTAGCCGTCCTGGTCTCTTGTGCCAAAACGTCTGTGGGACGACGAGTCCCTCGGACCGAGGGGCCCGGCGGTGTAGCGGCTCAGAGGCAAAGACGTAAACATGTTCTAGTGAAGACACGGTTTACCACCCTTTAAGACGGGGTCCCCCGAGTACAGAGAGAGGGAACAAAATGCACACTGCCACAAGAAGGAAGGAGTCGAATACGGGAGACAGGCACTGGAGTTCCTCCTAGTGTTCGAGCATCCCTTTAGGGTGACGAGTCAGGACCCTTTGGTCCGTGTCCTGGGTGCACGACAGGCAAGAGTCCAGCGAAGGGCCACTCGGATACCTGCTCGTCGAAACCTTCTCACGTTTGTTCGAAGTCCTGAAGTCAGATGGTCTAGGGATTGAAAATTTGGTCAAAAAGAAAAGGGGACAGTCGAAAAGTAACCAACTTTCTGACAAAGGATAATATCTGAGCAATTGAGATGACACTATTTTTCAAATCCGACTAAAAAAGGGGGTATTTATAACATGTACATAATCTTATTCGTCATCCTTGTTATTATGTTTCCAATCTTTTTACTTCAATGTTACACCGAGAGCATCCGTGTAAGGGTTCCTTAGATATCTGTATAACTAATACAGTATGTCACAGAGACATTGTCCACATTAGTGTCGTATTACATCTGCATGAGTTATGTGTGACACCCGACGTCGACTTCAAGGTCCCACTAATTACAAAGTGGAGCGGTTGTACAGACCTCCCTGGATTTTCTTAAATTATTAGGAGTTATTTGTATATCTGTCCTTAATTACGAACACCGATCTAAACTGTCCCTCCGGACCACACGATGTCAGGTACACCAACGTTTCTCAGAGAAGTTGGCTCTAAAGTGAATTTACTTTACACATCCTTAGGTTGGAACACTAAGTAGACGACGATGATAAGTGGTTTCCTTCTGAAAGAGAACGAACTATTCTGCAGGACGGAAGACGAGTCTCCCTCTGACCAGGAGAAGGCGATTTTCGGCGAGGAACATGTTTGCAGGGACATTTCGACCTTGTTTACGTCAGTCGCGGAGGCGAGTGTCCTTCGAGCCTTCGCCCTCTCGGGGCGTCTCTTGACGTAGGGCGAGGACGAGGTAGACTCTGCGGACTCTCCGCACCCGCGCACCACGACATCGGTGCACAAGGCCCTTTGTTTGAGTGAGTCTTCCTGTCACGCCTCTCACCTCGCGTCGAAGAATGTGGTCCCCGGGTTCCGTCTCGGAGGAGGATCAGTTCCTGGGGCTGGTCAAAAACACTTTTCGAATATATGGGATTCACATGCCCGGGTTTGGGTGGAGGGGTTTAAGGGACTTTGATCAGACTTGTTTCCTTTTCTTTCTATGTTGGTTTCGATTGGGCACTAAGTATACGGAATTAGGATCCATCAATTGTCACCTGTCAATAGTTGTCCGAACACCAGTATGGGGTTATTCGTATTATCTTACATACTAAGATAAGCCAATGCGTCTATTAATCCCATAAGAAAATCCTACCTCTCAGATCCATACTCGGGACCCCGAGAAGGTAGGCCCCCGGACCAAAAGGTAAACCATACACCAAAGTAATCTATGACCCGTATCTCGAGTGTCACGAGCTCGACCTCAGAACGAAAGTCCTACCTCGGACAAGACAGACAAAGGAAGAAGTCACCCTCAGTACATGAGTTGTGAAGGTTCGCACACGCACGCACTTACTCTCCGGTCGTTACCTTCTCTGCGTCCCACCGCCGGACCGTCCGTCCGTCCGTCAACCCACCGGGGGAGGGGAAGGACAGAGACGCAACGGACGATTGTCTCGTACAGACTCAGACTGCCACCCCGTCGAGAAACCTACCGACTGACTAAGACACGTGCCCTATAAATGTTCAAGCCACACGTTGTGTGCCCCTCAGGGGTCCGTACCTACGGGCTGTATAAAAATCGGTGTCAACCATCGTACTGGAGTCGGGGGTCCGTTATGGTCGACGTCTCCCAATACGGTAAGTCTAGAACTTGGTGTACGAAATTAAGAGACGGGAACTATCATACTTTACGATCAAATAAGAAAAAATAAATAAAAAAAAAAAATTAAAACCGACGGATCCAGAAGCAACGTCACACATCCTAAAGAGATCAACACTACACGTTCCCTAAAGAGACTCTAGAACAAAACGTCTGGTCCCTTACGTGGATACAAGGGACACAGCCTTCCGTCTAAGAATTGGGGACCTGCTGGTCCCTTCAACCTGTACGATCAAGGTTTACGATCAGATCTAGGAGTCCTTCTTCCTTCTCGACAAACCCACACAAACCTTCGGCTGTCTAAGCATAGTTCGTACAGGGTAGGAACCATACAAGTAAAAAAAGGACGAAATCCATTACTTCCGACTCTATCTTCGAGGAGGGACCCCACTAAAAATGTTATTATGTCCACGGGGACTCCGAAGAGACTATCGAGTCAACCATTTATTAAGAGGACGTTACACCCTCTGGACCCAAGCTAGGGACCCAACCCTTCTAGGGGACCTCTTGCCTTTCCGATGGGTGGGTGAGATCATAAGACCGGACCTCTTTAGGTGCCTGAACTCCAACGTTTCTCAGTCTGTCCTGACTCACAGAAAGTGAAAGTGAGAGTCTCCACGGGGACATCCTTCTAGTCTAGACGGTCCAAACATGACGACAACGACACCGTTGGACAACAATACGACTGTTTTGGAACCAGAAGTTCCCTGGTAACGCACAGATTTCGTTACGAACGCCGCCTCCCCTCCCCCAACACGGAGCAAAATTTACTGTTTCTGGTGAAGAGACACGTAAATACACGTATCTACCACGACTAAATGGTCTTCTCGGATGGTCCCGTCGAATCTGTGGGAACTCAGAGACTTCTCTCGAGTTTCACTAAAAAACTCTTTTAAAGGAGACAAAGCGAGACTTTAGGGTAGAACCCTGGAAAAAATACGTCCTTCCTAAGTAACCTTCCTGACTACAACTTCGACTTTGAGGTTTTAAAACCGGTGGACTACCCTTCTTAACTGAGAAAACTTTTCTGGGATTACGACCTTTTCTAACTTCCGTCTTCCTCTTCCCCTACTGTCTCCTACTCTACCAACCTACCGTAGTGACTGAGTTACCTGTACTCAAACTCACTTGAGGCCCTCGACTACTTCCTGTCCCTCCGGACCGTACCCCAGTGGTTCTCACCCTGTGCTGACTCGTTGACTTGACTTCACGAGTCTATATTTGTCAAAGGGGTATCTGCAGATACTACTGCGTACACACTTGACGTTTACAGGGGACGACATAGTCATTTGTTCGTTACGGCGTCGGTCGTCCCGAAAGTCCGGAGACTTACACTTACTCCCGAGGGGTTTGGCCCTGGGTCGACTATGACGGTGAGGGTTCCACTACCAACTCCTCGACCCTCAAAGGAGTCAAAGACTCTGACAGAGGGCCCGCCTAAGGATTTGTGAGGGTGGTTTATTTTATCGAGAGATGAAAGTCCAACACTGACATAAAGAAACAGGTGTATGTGTGACAAGACTTTTGTTACTGGAGTGATCACCTCATGATCACGCATCTTCCCACTCGTCGACACCAAACTCGTCATGCTCTCGTTCTGTGGATCGACCTGCTCAGAAAAACCTGAAACTCCCCCACATTACCACACTGTAATGTGGTACTGTAGTGTGGGACTGCAATATGGTACCTATTGTTTCTGTATCCCGAAGGGTCCACCGAGACTTTTAGTTTCACAATCAACGAGTCAGCAAAGGTCACGAAACGCTGGGGTACCTGACGTTGGTGGGGTCCGAGGAGGTAGGTACCCTAAAAGGTCCGTTCTTATGACCTCACCCAACGGTAAGGGAAGAGGTCCCCTAGAAGGACTAAGTCCTTATCTTGGGTCCCGGGGACGTAACGTCCGTCTACGAAATGGTAGAGTCGGTGGTCCCTTCGGGGCCACGTCACGGTCACCATTTCTTACATGGACGGTCCCGTCCTCTCTGGTCTATGTGCCCGAGCTAGGGACCCAGCCCTTCTGGGGGACCTCCTCCCGTACCGATGGGTGAGGTCATAAGAACGGACCTCTTAGGGTACCTGTCTCCTCGGACCGCCGATGTTAGGTGCCCCAGGGTTCGTCACCCCGCACTGACTTCTCTGAATCGTATCGTGTCGCGTGAGATACGAATGTCTTTTTCTTGTCGTTTCAGAGACGACGAAGGTTCGTCAAGATTGTATACGTGGGAAATCGACCACCGATTTTACCAAATCTTAGTCCTACACCTGTCAAATCTTTCCGACACAAGTCTCACCATAAGGTACCGTACGAATGCTTCGTTAATACCTCTGTGTGGATTACACAAAACAAAACAAAATTAAGTTCGAACAAGTTCGAAAGAACGTGAATGGGATCTCTCTTCCACGGCCCCGTTTTGCCGGTACATCCCAAAATGGACTCCCATTTTAGTCACCTTCACTTCAACGAGTCAGCACACACTGAGAAACGTTGGGGTCCTTGACATCGGACGGTCCGAGGGAACAGGTACCTTAAAAGGTCCGTTCTCATGACCTCACCCAACGGTAAAGGAAGAGGTCCCCTTGAAGGACTGGGTTCCTGGTTGGGTCCAGAGGGTGTACCGCCCATCTACGAAATGGGTGACTTGGTGTTTCCTTCGGGGGTTTAGTTACCTTTGTCAGTATCTTTGATTACCTACTAATGCTATGTCCCACTGTTCATTTTCGTTCCCCTTCTCTTCTGTCAACAGTCTCGTCTACCAAGTTCCTGAGACCGTAAGTTCGACTCTGAACTTCCATGTCCTCTTTCTCGTTCTTTCGGACAGTAGTCCTTCCGTCACGAGCGTGCGCACACACACGTTGAGACTTTACGGGATTTTATACTTTTTACTAATTTTATCTTTTCGGTGTGACAACTGTAAAAACCAGAACCGAAGTCCTTTAATCGAAAGGGATTGTAACCTTCATTTTCTCTTATCTCCTTTTGTCTTCCTTCTACGTAAAACATATGTGTTTTATTTTCATGAAGTTCACATGATAGTGTAACTTAAGACTGTATACATGGCGTTATTTTGATCATAAAGGTGTTGCCGTGAAAGTCAGTCTTGAACTCGGTGGAAGGGTACTGGGGTGGACCACTCGACGTACAGATCTAGGTTTGTGTGAGGACGGCCTGCGGTTTCAACCTCCTAAAGGTGAGAAATTACACAGAAGTAGACTTCGAAAATTTTGATCTAGCTCAGGTTTTCAGGCAATATGTGTAGACACAGAAAAAACGACAGAACGTATGTCCCAGTAGCTGAGTCTCCCTCTCCCTCTCCCACCCTACTAAACCCTCTTACCGTAACTTTGTACATATGATAGTACATTCTTTGCTTAGGGTCAGATACAAGCTATGTCCTATGTCCTACGAACCCCGACCACGTACCCCTACTGGGTTTCTCTACAATACCCCTCCCTCCACCCTCCCCCCAAGTACAAACCCTTGCGTACATGTGGGCACCACCTAAGTACAGTTACATACCGTTTTGGTTATGTCATAACATTTCATTTTATTTCATTTTTATTTTTAATTTTTTTTTTTTTCTTTCTTTCGTTTTGGTTTTAGATTTTTTTTTTTTTGATCTAGCTCTGGAATAAATATTTGTCATACGGACAATCCTATTACCATCACTATTTCAAACGATAACAAGTCAACGATCCAACACAGACTGAGAAACGCTGGGGTACCTGACGTCGTGTGGTCCGAAGGGACAGGAAGTGGTAGAGTGCCTCAAACGAGTTTAAGTGCAAGCAACTCAGTCACTGCGGTAGGTTGGTAGAGTAGAAGACAGTTGCGAGAAGAAGAGGACAGAAGTTAGAAAGGGTCGTAGTCCGAGAAAAGGTTACTCAGCCCGAGAAGTATCGTCCACCGCTTTCCTAACCTCGAAGTCGAAGTCGTAGTCAGGAAGGTTACTTATAAGTTCTGACTAAAGGAAATCCTAACTGACCAAACTAGAGAAACGTCAGATTCCCTGAGAGTTCTCGGAAGAAGTCGTAGTGTCAAACTTTTGTAGTCAAGACGCCACGAGGGAATCCTTTTAAGATTTGAGAGACACTGAAGACACGGAGCTCAAAGAAAGAGTGAGGGAGGGAACACACGTCCCACGACCCGTCTCAGGAAGGACACGTCTCAGTCCTCCGACGCAAGGACGAGGGAACTCCCAGCCGGTAGAAGTCTACAGTTCCCGAAGGTTCCAGTAGTCTCTTTCCCTAACGCATGTTTGCCGGACACTCTATGTAAATGTGTAAATGGGACGGACACCTCTCTTACGAGTTGTAGATAACAGATCCTGAGTCGGTCACAGACCTGGTGTGGACTGACCTTCACAGACCTTCTCCAGAGGAGACGAAAGGGACCTGGGGACACTTACGGGGAGACTAGTCCGGGCGTCGACATATATCCTTACCAGACCAGAACCTCTGCCCGTGACGAACAAGAACCGTAGTTTCGGCTCACTCTAGTCTCGTGTAAAGGTGCCGACCACGACTTTAGTTCGCGGAGGGAGATCCTTGTCAATCCCGGACCAGTCTCTCTCCCGAGCGGGGTACAGGGACCAAAGGAAAATGACGACCCGACCGGGGACTAACGTCAGCTGCGAAGGGTCTACAAGGACGAGCGTGCTCGCGGAGAGGGTCGAGCCGTGGTACGGGGCAGGGGCAAGTCTCCCTTCTGGCCGAGAGTCCCGTCTCGTCGAGAGGCATCCCATTCGTCCTCGAACATAGGACGTCCTCGGCCCGACGTACACCCGTAGTTAGTCGTTAAAGTGGGAATCTGGACATGCCCTTTACGGCGACATCTCAAGGTACCAAGGACACGGGGTCCCCCTCTGTTAGTTACTCCTTTTACGACACTTGACGACCCGTGGGTCACCCGTTCCTTTCTATCCTCGTAGACCCTGACTCTCCCGACCGTTCTGGGGTTTACCACGAGCCAATCGTCAAATAATCGTCTCCGTCCTTCTGGGATGGCGGAACTCGTCGTATACCCGTTGTCCCGAGACGAGGTCCTTCCTGCAGAGGGAACGAATGTTTCATTCAGTTTGTGATCCATGTCAAAATTGACGTCAGATACTTGACATAGAAATTATCTGAAAGGACGACTTTCGAGAGAGAAAGCACTGTAGACACTTCGAGAGTGAACTGGGGTCGTAGGACACACCGTCGGGCACGCACACATCGACACTAGGTGACACCACGGCCCTCCACCCCCGAAGATACATCTCGTCACAACGAGAGAGACCTAGGGTGGGAGCCAAGTGGACTCGTTGAATTGACACGACACGAAGTCAAAGAGGGACACACTCCCTCCTTCTCTCTGTCGTAGTCGACCATACTCGACAAAATTTCGAATTTTTTTTTATGTGAGTCAGGTTACGGCTCACCGGTACTACTCGTAGTGACTGGCTGAAAAGTGACAAAGCAACGAGATCTCTTCTCCAAGGGCAGACCCCGTCAAAAGGGGGGTCTCCGGTAAACTGTTCCGTACCTCTACAAAAAGTACAAGCGTCAACCACTCTCACGAAGAAAGTAGAGAATCCCTCCTGTCCTTTCGACGATTCACAGGACCTTACGTGTCCTTTGGGAGAGGGGGATGAGTCGAGGAGTTACCGAGTTTGATAATCATCACGACTCCAGTTCTTTGGACGAGGTCCCTCTCTTTCTTCCCTCCCCTCCCCCTTTACTTCCACTCTTTAGACGTCAGAACCTCACATACCAAAGATCTTGTAAGAAAGTGAGGAGAGGGGACTCATCTTTACGTAGAAGAGGTGGGTGAGGGACTCTAAGACCTTAAGACTAAAAGATGAATAGGTAGTCACTTCCACCGTTTCGAGTCGACGATCCCTCCGTAGGTACAAAGGAGTACCAGACCGTCTCTGGTGCCCGCAGTTCCCTGTCCTTTCGTAAGTTTTATGAAAGACCTCTGGAGAGGTGGTACAGTCAATTATGGAGGAGGGACTCGGGTATTGATCTCGATGAGTCAGAAACGTTAAATACGGAGACTCGAGACTCGTCGTGCCTCAGTCAAACCATGGATGTGAAGAGTCCGTTATACGATTGTGAGATGTGTCTCTTCGTAGTCTTCTTGTGCCGTGAAAGGTAGGTAAGTTTTTAGTCGGGCACTTTAAGTGTCCATGCAGCAGTCACAGTAGAGGTACTGACATTAACTCAAATCGTGAGTTCCAATTACCAACCTTTATGAGTTTTTTCTGTCTTAACCGGTAACCTGAGGACCCGAGAACGGTATCCGTTTCGGTTAACGACTACATAAAGATACAGGGGTCACCAGATCAAGGTTCTTTTTGAGTCACGGAATTCGTCTTTTCAGGTATTTTATCTCGACCTTTCTTAATGAGGACCACTACGGTATCGTTTATCACTCAACGGAGTCTTTACCTTCGAGTATATGGTTGGGGTGGGCTACCCGTGGACTCGTCTAGGGCGTGTCTCGTCTTCTCGCCTTCACCCCGGGTCTCGTGTTATCTTTAGGCCGAGGAACCGACGAACAAATCCCTCCACAATGTAGTACAATTAGGTACTGGGGCGGTCAGACATTTTAACTGTGGAGTTGCGGTCGACGGAACTGTAGTGCCTCCTTCCTCTCGTCTCTCCCGTGTCATCGGAACGGCCTGCATGTCCAGGAATGTGCCCCTCCAGACGTGGAACGTTGAGTCAGGACGAACAGGAAGTACGAGGCGTAAAACCCGTAACGGTTCCGTAGTCGGTGGTCGTATGTTGCCGTCCGCAGTGTACGTGCCTCAGAAGAAGAGGTCCCAACAGGACACACCAGGAGAGACGAGACCTTGGGACGGGTCAGCCCCTGACCGGTCACTCTGAGGGAATGTTCCTCGAATCGTCTCGACGACAAAGGTGCGCCTCCCGACGTGGGGACGACATTTCGACGATCGTCCCTATAAATTTGCGTCCTCCGTCGGACCGGAACTTGTCATACTTCGAAACTAAGTTCGGTCCTGGAGTCTTTCACGTTGCCGGGAAGGATCGTCGAAACCTCTCATAGAAGGTCTTTCTAAACTCTTGAGACAGCAGAGAACAAAAAGGTAACGTGTCATAGAGTTCCTCCTCAGAATACGGTTTATAGTGTCGTCTTTACGTCCACCTTTTTTTGGATACCAAAGTGCATGGAAACGTACAACAACAATAAATCAACGAGTCAGTACAGACTGAGAAACACTGGTATACTTGACATCGGGTGGTCAGAGGAGACAAGTCCTCTAAGGAGTCCGTACTTATGAACTCACCCAACGGTACGGGAGGAGGTCTAGAAAGTCCGGGTCCTTAGCTTGGACGTAGAGGACGTAACTTCCGTCTAAGAAACGACGACTCGGTGTCCCCTTCGGGGTATTCTCCACGGATCTTATCAGTTTAGGTACCTCAGTCTTTCATGCATGTGACCATCCACGGTCTCCGACCCCCTACGTCCACTCCTCCCCTCTACCCCACAATCACAAATTACCTCTGTCTCGAAGTCAAATCCGTTCCCTTTTTAAGTCCTCTACCTACACTCTCAATAAGTCCTCTGCCGCACACAACGTGTTGTCACACTTACACGAGTGGCGGTCACTCGACGTGTCAATTTGTACCAATTCTCTCATACAAAATATAATACACTAAAAATGGTGTTATTTTTGTAATGTGAAAAAAATTTACGTTTCATTCAATCTGTAGTAATAGTCTCGATTCGATTTGAAAGACTACTGCCTACGTAGACGAATAGATTATTGAACTTCCAAAGAGTCTCTAGGACCGTGACAGAATAGTCTTACTTAGTGTCTACTGTACCAGTTAAATACAACCATAGGACAGAGGTCGTCAAAAATTACGTAATGACCTGTGAAACCTCGCTCCGACCCATAGAACCAAAGTCTCGAGTATTCCAAAGTGAGTCGTCCCATACAAGGGTACAGGGTCGACCCGTCCCCAACTCTCGGACTAACACGGTCAATTACCCGAAACTCTAAAGTGGAATAAATCTCGTAGATGTCTCCGATGAGACTGAGGTCCCTACGAACAGGTTAGGCAATTGAGACAGAGACCCCACAAACCCAATTATAAACTAATACTGTACTCACCGACGGACGCACGTCCGATTCAGTGAAGTCAAAACAGGCTGAGAAACACTGGGGACCTGAATCTGGTGGTCGGAGGAGACAGGTACCCTAAGAGATCCGTTCTTAGGACCTCACCCAACAGTACGGGAGGAGGTCCCTTAGAAGGACTGAGTCCTTAGCTTCGGCACAGACGACACAGAGGACGTAACCGTCCTCCCAGGAAATGGTGATCGCGGTAGACCCTTCGACCTGTATTTACCAATATCATCTAGTAAAGTTTCTCCCGACCCCCCTGGGTTGGGTCCTCGGAAGTCGTGACACTGGTTTCTAACTCAAGGGATAGCCGATATGTTAACCACTGTTAACCGATCAGTGACTCTCACGATGCAAAAGGACTACCTCTGTATTCGGGGAATACAGATACTACCCAGTACACCCCTTCACTCGCTCACTCACTCACTCACTCACTCACTTCAGCGAGTCAGCACAGGCTGAGAAACGCTGGGGTATGTGACATCGGATGGTCCGAGGAGACAGGTACCCTAAAAGGTTCGTTATTATGACCTCACCTAACGGTAAAGGAAGGGGTCCCTTAGAAGGGTTGGGTCCCTAACTTGGGCCCAGAGGGAATAACATCTGTCTACGAAATGGCAGACTCGGTCTTCATTTTTACTTACATTTATAGAAGGTTCATAAAAAACAAAATTACCGGCGTCGTTGGTATACAAAATATGAGATTCGTTGGGGACCTCCGCCCCCCTAAAAGAAAGGGAGAGAGACTAGAGAGTTTTATGTCCCAAATTCCGATTTCCCTTTTGATAACAGGGAAGGACCGTCCAAGTAGGGGGACACACACACGACTCAGCGAACTCAGTACAGGTTGAGAAAACTGGGGTGTCTGACATCGGGCGGTCCGAGAAGACAGGTTCTTAGGACCTCACCCAACG
The DNA here is from genome assembly GCA_006410555.1 of Capra ibex. Classification (NCBI taxonomy): domain Eukaryota; kingdom Metazoa; phylum Chordata; class Mammalia; order Artiodactyla; family Bovidae; genus Capra; species Capra ibex. Next base: position 58,268,917 of record SJYO01037955.1, read on the forward strand.
GCAAAGGAGATGTAGTTACCTAGAAGGGTTGGGTCCCTAGGTCGGACACAGAGAATTTATGGGATGTGACCGTCCACCTGAGAAATGGTCGTCACGGTGGACCCTTCAGGGGGAATACAGGGGTGACCGACTGTTAGAGATCGACAGGTAGTGAAAATTTGTCAAACTCTTTGGACCACAAGAGGGGAAGCCTCTCTCACAATATAATCGACTCTATGGTCCTTGAATCCCTACTACATATCTACGAGTGAGTATCAGGTGATAGGACATCATATATGGTCTAATATACAAGTAAAATTTCAGGACAAAACCTCAAGGACTGTGCAAAGGGAGAGTCCTATATTGGCCATCCAAAGAAGAATCGAGTAGAACTGAACGAGACGTCAAATGATACAATGTCAACCACCGTAGAGGTTTTGAACTGTCAGATTTACCCGTGGCATCGAAGGTTCCGTGACAGTTCCTATCAAACTCTAAAATACGTATATTTATTTTATAGAATTGATAAACTTAAACAGGTGGACTTCCCTTATGAAAGAAGAAAATTTCCACCCAAAGATCGTTCTTTGAACATGTAAATGTCTAAAAAAATGTGAAAACGGTGGTGGAGACTAAGGTCCTTTGGAGACTACACGAAAGATAACGATATCTAATGAAACAAAAGGTGTCTTAAAAATGTATTTGCTTATTATACGATACATGAGTAAAAACAGACCAAAGAAAATGAGTCGTATATCGAAAAACTCTAGGTAGTTCCAGTAACGTACATAGTTATAAGGTGAGAAAGAATGACGACCCACCATATCCACATGTTTTCAAACAAATATGTATTTTTTTTAGATGAAGACGAAGTAACTGATCGATTTCGGAAACTGACATACCTAGTCTTGTTTGACACCTTATGAGAATTTCTGTGTTTTTATACTCGGGGGAAATAGACGGAGGACTCTTTGGATGTACGTCCTGTTCTTTCTTTTCCTGACCCGCACTTTATTGTCGGACCAGGTTTTGACCCTCTCCTCACACAGTTCCGACGTATAACGGTGGGACGAATAAATTGAATATACACCTCATGTAGTATACTTTACGACCCGAACTACTGAGTGTTCGACCTTAGTTCTAACGGCTCTCTTTATAGTCGTTGGAGTCTATACGTCTACTGTGGTGAAAGTACCGTCTTTCATTTCTCCTTGATTTTTCGGAGAACTCCTCCTACTTTCTCTCCTCATTTTTTCGACCGAATTTTGAGTTGTAAGTTTTTCGATTCTAGTAGCGTAAGTTAGGGTAGTGAAATACCGTTTATCTACCCCTTTTTCACTTTTGTCCCAGTCTAAAGTGAAAGAACCCGAGGTCTTAGCGACACCTGACACTGACGTCGGTGTTTTAATTTTCTATGAACGAGAAACCTTCTTTTCGATACTGTCTGGATCTACCGTATAATTTTTCGTCTCTGAAGTGAAACGACTGGTTCCAGGTATATAAGTTACGATACAAAAAGGGTCATCAGTACATACCTACACTCTCGACCTGGTATTTACTCCGGCTCAAGGATTCTTGACTACGAAAACTTAGCACCACTACTTCTGAGAACTCACAGGGAACTTGTCGTTCCTCTAGTTTGGTCAGTTAGGATTTCCTTTAGTTGAGACTTATAAGTAACCTTCCTGACTACGACTTCAACTTCGAAACTATGAAACCGGTGTATTAAACTTCTCGTCTGAGTAACCTTTTCTGGGACTACGACCCTTTCTGACTCCCGTCCTCCTCTTCCCCTGCTGTCTCCTACTCTATCAACCTATCGTAGTGACTGAGTTACCTGTACTCAAACTCGTTTGACTCCCTCTATCAATTCCTTCAGACCACACGTCGTCAGGTACCCTAGTGTTTCTCAACCCGTACTAAATAAATTACTAACTTGTTGTTGTTGTTTAGACAACTACCTTTTAACCCAACAAAAAATCGATAATGTTTATTTCTTCGGTACTTGTAAACACAAGTTCCCAAACATACCCACGCCTGAGAAAAAAAAAAAAAAAAAAAGAAAACCTATTTACGGACACCGATCTGGTATTCCATCCACATTGAAATCGAAAAATTCTTTCTGTAAGTAAAAGTTTCACTAACGAGGCAAAACCCAAAGGTAGCCGACAGAGCACGTAGGCGTCGAACAAAGGGTCGAATCGTCTCTTTGTGACTAAGAAAGCGAAACCCTTACCGTAGTAGACATGGTACCGAACAAGTGTCTGTGGGTGAAAGTCCAATTCTTACATTGGGAGATGAGAAGTAAATGACTTTCTAAAATATTTTTAGACTACAGCTCAAAACACTTTACGGAAAAGACGAAAATAAGTCTACAAGTAACGTTAGAGTGAAAACAATTACAATATTTAGTATAACTAACTAAAACTTACAATTTGAGTAAAACGTAAAGACCCTTATTAGAGTGAAGCAATATAAAGTATATGACAACTTTGTCTAAACCACTGTGAAAACCGAATCTTACAAGTGAGAAGATACAAGTATTTTAGATATCAAGAGAAAGGAACGTTACCGACGGAAAATTTTTCACTACCGAAGTATTTTACTCGACCCTTCATATCGGAGGAAAAGGTAAAAGGTCAACTCGAAGACACCTTAATATTAAAACAGAAAGAGGGTATAACCACCTTAAGTCATCACTTTGGTAGAAAAGAACTATACAGAACCTTCCCTCTACAAATTGACATTTAAGTCGACGGAATTATCTGTACCCCGACTAAATTCAATAGAGAAAGAAGTGACACAAAACTATCAAAAACAGAAAGTCCCCTAAACAGGTAAAGGACAGTCGACAGTTTAAATGACCGTATTTTAACAAGTAGCATCAGGGGATAATAGAAATTTTTACAAAAAAACACCATTTTTATATATATTGTATTTTAAATGTCAGAATTGATAAAAATTCACACACTAAGTTATCACAATTTATGTAAATATAACGATATAGAGGTCTCAAGAAAAGTAGAACGTTTTGACTTTACTATAGGAAATTTCTTGAGAAGTAAAGGTGGAATGGGTCGGGGAAAGACAGAGATCTATTGAGTATATCCCCTTTAATATGTCATAGACAGAAAAACACTGACCGAATAAAAATATTGCATAACCCGAAAGGACGACTGAGTCTGTCATTTCTTAGACGGACGTTACGTTCTCTGGACCCAAGTTACAGACCAACCCCTCTAGGGGACCTCTTCTTTTACTGTTGGGTGAGGTCATAAGAACGGACCTCTTGAGGTACCTGTCTCCGCGGACCCCCGATGTCAGGTGCCCCAGTGTCTCAGTCTGTGCTACCTCGTCGAAAGTGAAAGTGAATAAAGTGAACAATCTTACAGGAATGCAAAGTTGGTGCACACGTCGTACTCAGTTCTAAGGGAAGAAAAATTCTCCGACAAATAGGTAAGACAAATAGGTGAGGAGGTGACTACCTGTGAGCCCACGAAGGAGGAAAACCGGTGTCACTTATTCCGACGGTACTTGTCTATCGTGAACCTCGGGGACGACAGCAAAGGAACCTATATATACGTCTTGACCTTAAAGACCTCTTTTGGTCAAGTCAAGTCAGTGAGTCAACACAGGGTGATAAACACTGGGGTACTTAGCGTCGTGTGGTCCGGAGGGACAGGTAGTGGTTGAGGGTCTCAAGTGAGTCTGAGTGTAGGTAGCTCAGTCACTACGGTAGGTCGGTAGAGTAGGAGACAGCAGGGGAAGAGGAGGACGGGGGTTAGGAAGGGTCGTAGTCTCATAAAGGGTTACTCAGTTGAGAAGCGTACTCCACCTGTTTCATGACCTCGAAGTCGAAATCGTAGTAAGGAAGGTTTCTTTAGGGTCCCGACTAGAGGAAGTCTTACCTGACCAACCTAGAGGAACGTCAGGTTCCCTGAGAGTTCTCAGAAGAGGTTGTGGTGTCAAGTTTTCGTAGTTAAGAAGCCGCGAGTCGGAAGAAGTGTCAGGTTGAGAGTGTAGGTATGTACTGGTGTCCTTTTTGGTATCGGAACTGATCTGCCTGGAATCAACCGTTTCATTACAGAGACGAAAACTTATACAATAGATCCAACCAGACCTCGTTTACCGTCGAGATATACATTAAAAAACGTCTTGGAGGCAGAACAGGAGGTATGTCATTACGTAGTAAAATGTAAGGGTGTTCGTCACATGTTCCCAAAGTTAATGAGGTGTAAGAGTGGTTTTGAACTATGTATAAAAAAATGTCATCAGTAGGGTTACACATACTCCACTATCGAGTGACACCGAACTAAACGTAAAGGGCTCACTATTCGACTTCGAGGTCATGAGACCGGTGGAGTACGTTTCTCAACTGAGTAACCTTTTCTGAGACTACGACCCTTCCTAACCCCCGTCCTCCTCTGCCCCTACTGACTCCTACTCTACCGACCTACCGTAGTGACTGAGCTACCTGCACTCAGACTCACTTGAGACCCTCAACCACTACCTGTCCCTTTGGACCACACGACGCTAAGTACCCCAGTGTTCCTCAGTCTGTGCTGACTCACTGACTTGACTTGACTTGACTTACTAATTACTATGACTTATAAAGAAATTATATGAATGACCGGTAAAAATATAGAAGAAACCGTTTTGCAGTTCACAGAATTACACTAACAGAAGTACGTAAAACAAGAACACAGAGCACCACAAAGAACTTAGATACTCCAACATAAAAATGGTATAACCTTTTTTTGTAAAAAATTGGCAATTTGGAACAAAGAAAACGGGAGTGAGAGAGAAGGAAAAAGAGAGAGGGAAGGGAGGAGACAAGGAAGAAAAGCAGAAGACAGGTAAAAGAACGTTACTGAGATTGCTGAACACATAATAAGGTGCATATAAACAGAAGTCAGTGTCTATTTTGTCAAAAGTAAGACAAAGAGGACAAAACAAATACTCAGTGACACCATAAACATTAAAAAAGACAGTAATAAGGATAGGCCACATAAAGTTTTAGATTGTATATAAAAGGTAGAGATCTTTAGACTAAACCCACAAAAAATTTATCAGAGACAGAAATAAATGGTAAAGTTCGTACACTTCAGATCAATGTTATTAACGAAGTTTAACAGACAAATGTATAGGTGGACATAATCATGACCTAGTAAACGTTAACTAAGCCAAAAGAGGAAGATCTCGTACAAAAGAAAAAATAAACTTTTGAAACATTTAAAATACATTAGGTTCTATGACACTAAACTAGAATACATGACCTATTAAAACAAAGGAAAATTTATAGAACTTGAAACAGGACTCTACGATAATTAAATGAACATTTACAAAAGTATGAAGACACGGAACGGGTCTTCTAGACAATATGTCCCGACCATTTCAGTCAGATTCTGATAAATACATTCTGACCAGTCAGATTCCGTCACCACAAGTCACTCCTTACTAAAATAGAAGTTCCTTGTAAACCGTCACACACACCCTAAATACCTTAAACGTAGATTGTCCGACTATTAGTCACTCCCACAATTGGGAAGATATTACGTGTCCTGTTTGTGAGGTATTATTTATTAATAAGTCTGGTTTTACGGTTACTACACTTATGACTTTTTGGAACCAGACCCCGAATCTGTTTTGAGAAGACACATGAGGCCGGTCGTCAAGTATTTGTCACTTAAAAGGACGAAGGGACCACCCATGTCCGAGACAAAAGTCGGGGCACCCTCGAGGACTACGACGAGGAGGGTGTGAAGGGATCCCAAGAACGGGGTTGGAAGTCAAAGAAGGGGTGTTCGGCAGCGTGAGTCGGGTTAACAAGGGCCTCTGGGAGATGTCCAGAGACCTCCAGAGAGAACCACGACTGGAGAAAAACCACGAGAGACGTCCCTTAAGACGGATGACGTCCGGAGAAACCGGGTGGGGCGGAACGGACCCGGACCTTTGGGTTCCGTCCTTGAACCTCGTTAACATCCCGTGTAGTAACCAAAAAGTAGTGAGTCCCTAGTAACAAACTATTACACCCAAAGTGAATAAATAAAATAAAGTAAAAAAAAAATAAGGAAGTCCACTCTCTCATTTATATCAGGGAAAGAACCGTCCTTCATTTTCAACGAGAGTATATACATAGATAATATTGTCAGAATATTTCCTCAATACGTACGTACATAAGATTCAATGAAGTGAACTCAGACTGAGAAACGACGGGACATTTGACATCGGACGGTACGAGAAGACAGGTCCCTTAAGAGGTCCATTCTTTTGACCTCTCCCAACGGTTCAGAAGGAGGTCCCCTTAGAAGGACTGGGTTCCTAGTTTGGACGTAGAACATACACAGGATAAATCCGTCCTCCTAAGAAATGGTGATCAAGATAGACCCTTCGGGTATTTCCTACGTATATATACATATATAATATAAAAAGTACTTTGTCACAATAATCAAACGAATATATAGAAGTCAAGTCAAGTCAAGTCAGCGAGTCAACACAAACTGAGAAACGCTGGGACACGTGGTGTCGTGCGGTCCGGAGGGACAGGCAGTGGTTGAGGGCCTCAGGTGGGTTTGGGTACAGGTAACTCAGCCACTACGGTAGGTCGGTAGAGTAGGAGACAGTAGGGGAAGAGGAGGACGGGAGTTAGAAAGGGTCATAGTCCCAGAAAAGGTTATTCAGTAGAGAAGCGTAGTCCACCGGTTCATAACCTCAAAGTCGAAGTCGTAGTCAGGAAGGTTACTTGTGGGTTCTGACCAGAGGAAATCCTACCTGACAAACCTAAAGGAACGTCAGGTTCCCTGAGATTCTCAGAAGAGATTGTGGTGTCAAGTTTTCGTAGTGAATATTCCTTTACAATGAAATACTAGATGATTACGTTGAGCTATCCTTAATCATAAGTTTTTCACTTTATTTAGATCATATTATGAAAGTTTCAAAGTGAGTTTTACGAAAATAGTCTGATTGTTTATACAAAAAATAGAAATTCTAGAACCAACAAGTAGACCTAACCTAAATTTAAAATGATTTATTTCACGTTACTTACTCTTTTGAACTAGAAAACTTTAAGGTTTCACTTTAATGATTCTTTTCTACTGTTTCAACTAAAAAATTTTTCAATTATGTTATGTATGGTCCTTGTCTGTCCTTTTTTATGTAAAGGAACCGTAATCCTGTGAACTCGGACACCCCGAGGAACGGAGTACGGTCGTGAAACCAAAAATCAAAGAATCTTTTACTGAGTGTCCCCTAATTAAAATGTGAATACAAGTACTTTGGTATTTCACGGTAACTGTAGTTTTGTTCGACCTCCTTAGTTAGGGAGATCGGGACGGATACAAGGTAGGGGCTTAATGAGAACACTTTACATAACGAATTGCTGACTCGAAAGTTAAAAAGTTAGTAGAAAAAAAAAGAGGAAAATTCGAAAAATAAAAATAACCTCATATCGGCTAATCGTTTGTTACGACATGATCCACTTGTCGTTTCCCCGAATCGGTCTGTATATGTGCATAGGGAAGAGGCAGTTTGAGGGGAGGGTAGGTCCGACCGTGACTCGTCTCGAGGGACTCGACACGTCATCCAGGAACAACCAGTGGGTCAAATTTCTCTCGGGACGCATGTACAAGCATGGTCTGAGGGGTGGATAGGAAAGGGGAGAGGAGGGGAGGTCGTTGGCATCGAACCAAGAACTGTAGACTCACAGATAAAGACAACACGTTCAAGTAAAACATAGTAAAGAGAAAAATCTAAGGTGTATGTTCCCGACGGTACGCTATAAAGAGGAGACAGACTGAATGAAGTGAGTCATACTGTAAGAGATCCTGGTGGGTACAACGACGTTTACTGTAATAAAAATTGTTGACTCATTATAAGGTGACATATATATATTACAAATTAGAAGAAAAACTACATACATCAGCCCCCCCCCCCCCTCATACAACCAGAGTCAGATCTTTCACACGTTCATTCCTGGTTCCACAGTCTGAAGAGGACTTTAAGGTACCCCTGAACCTCGGTCTCTCTTCTCGAAGTGTCACACTACCACCCGTTAACGCGTTGGTTCAGGAAGTGTCTTTGTCTGAAGTTTGGAACAGGACAAATGTAGAAAAGGGTTCTGATCAGTGTCGAAGGAATAGCTAAATGTGTCTTTTGAGTCCGTTTCTGACTTTCGGAGTGGTTAGTCACGAAGAAAAAATTTAGAAATGAGACACAATTCGAGATTTCTCTGAACTCGTCCCCGTGTCACAAAGGAACGTGCATTTAAGTGTGTATAAGTGGAAACAAAATGTAGTCGGAATCCAGCTATAATAATGTTTTCTCAAATGGGTAGAACTATTGATTCGAATCCACACTATCTTTTATCTTTTCCCATGCTAGAATTCTTGAATTTCTAACCCTTGCACTACTCTACAGCGTGGATGCTAAGAACTGATTTGGAACGAAAGAAACGACGGGTCACGATGGTCCGGCTCTGCCTCGTGGAGACTCGGAGTGAGGAGTGAGAGGCCGACGAGACTCTCCAATCTTCCGGGTCAGAGTCACTAGAGTCACAAAAGACACGAAACCGTCAAAGACCAACAAGTCACTCGACTTCTTTAATGATACGGTGATTATTTTGGTGCCTACAATTAATCAAGATTAGCAACTTGACGAGACGGACTATATAGTGTTTCTGAACCTGTTCTATGGGACGCCTCACGTACAGAAGTTCGAGTCAACGATTCGGGACAAGTTGAGAAACACTGAGGTATCTGACGTCGTGTGGTCCGAGAAGACAGGTACCCTAAAGACCCCATTCTTGTGACGTCACCCAACGGTAAAGGAAGAGGTCCCCTAGAAGGGTTGGGTCCCTAGTTTGGGTGTAGAGGACATAACCGTCTACCTAAGAAATGGTGACTCGGTGGTCCCTTCGGGTATAACAACCACCCCCCGGTCCGAACCTCTCAAACCACGAGTGAACACACGTAATATTTTTTTTCTTTTTTCTTTAGACGCTTTAGGAGTCCGTCTTCACGATTCCTCTTTCGTAAGGGTAGGTCCGACTACTCCAAAGTTTACGAGACATCGGTCAAACGAAGTGGTCGAAGGAGGGTAGGGTGTGTTTCAGAGGAAAGAGGGGCTGTGTCGTAGACCTATGTCTCCACTTACGACCACAAAGGTGAAAACACTCCTCACTCCCCATCATTATACTTACCAAAAGACCTGAATGCCTGTTGAGGAGTCGTTTCTTCTCGATTCACGTCCGAGTCTGAGAGACGGAGAGGGTTGACGAAGCTTGGAAGGGGACCAACCTGGACTGAGGGTCCGAATACCGGATATCTTTCCGTTCGTAAAAAAACACACCCGCCGAAGTATCTCTATCGGTGTGTCGTACTTTACACGTCCGGACTCGGGACACTACGAGGGGTCCTCCGACACACAGACAACCGTACTTCCTCTTCCTCAGGTTCCGTTGGTCGACGTCGAGGGTGGTCCCTCCCACACAAGCTCACTCTTGTCCTTTGTTTATTCGGGTCTCGAGGAGAGGTACTGTTTAGGGGTTTGTGTCGGAGGGCAATTCTCCTTTTACGGCTTATTATTGAGACTGCGAGGGGTGTCTCGTCACAGTGTCCAGAATTCGGAGACATTGACTGTTGTGCCCTACCACTGAAGTACGATTCAAAACCTGAAACATTGCAATTCATTGTTGTACTATAACTTTCACTGTTCGTCTGTCACGGACCAGGGGTGACCTATGATTAACGACACCATCCTCCTTCGCAGGCCCGGTATTTTTGACAGTAGACAACCGCACTCAAGGACAACGTTGGTTCAGCCGACGTAAGGAACAGGTGTGTACAAAGTTTAGTTCGTTCCCTATATTTACTTTTTTTTTAGCTCGAGGCTAAGAGAAAGTCAAACCGTCTCACTGTCCCTGTCAGTCGACAGGGACTGTCAGGTTATGGTCGAGGAAGGTCTGACCACCTGCGAGACCTATCTTCCTCCGACGTCAACCACGTTCAAATGAAACGGCCTTGGATCCCGTCCTCCCACCTCTGTAACGGCTCTACACGAAAGGAGAGGGTGGACCGGGTGTGGACCGAGGAAAGAGACCGGGTCCTCAGGGGTCCTTGAGGGTGTTTGTGAGAAAGTGAGCAAGGGGACGTCCCTTCGTGCACTCCTGAAGGACTGAGTCGGAGGGTAGGTGCTCAGAGAACCTGGTAACACGGGGATGATCTTACTCCCGTAGAGGAGTCCCCGAACAAAATAGAGGAAAGGAGACCCACTATGGGAAAGGAAGGTGTGGGATTTTGTCTTTACTCGGTAGGAGAGTTGCAGTAGTCAAGTTGTAGTTCTCCTCGGACGGTGTCACGTAGGGTTGTTTTAATGAAGTCTCGTTTCGGACAGACTAGGAGCGTAAAAAAAAAGAAGAAAACGGTGTTAGAACAACGGAAAGTCAAAAATACAAACATCTATGCCCACAGCCCTTCTCCCTAGAACTCTTAGGACCCGTAGGGACCATCGGACCTTTTACTACTACGACGACGAGTTTTCATTGTGTGAAGTCTCGGACCTTTCACCCGTCTGAGTAGTCGTAGAACAGGGATACGGTCCAGAGGTTCCTCTCGTTTCGCGTATAAGACTGCCTCTTCGTCCAGTAAAGGGTCCCGTGGTACACACCACACCTTGGGTCCGTCGGAAGGCCCTCATGTCCTCGTCAGGGGGGCGGGACCCCTCGGTGTCTGGGCGGTCACTCACACAAGGCACATCTCAGAGGAGTGGAAGACTTACTTGGAGATTCTTTTACCGAAACACTAGAAATCATAAATAGAGTATATATACTGGACACGAAAGTGGAGGGCTAAAATGGTTAAATGAGAGTATATTTCACTCACACAGAGAATAAAAAGGTATTGAGCACCGGAACCCTTAAAAGACTAAGATTGACCCATGAGGCGCTACCGTCGGGGTAGTGGGTCTAGACACAGGGCCCTTGTGAGATACAGAATTCTACCACGTATGCACTTGGGAAGAAACGTGAGGTCCTGAGTTCTGTAAGAGTGTGACGCTAAATATTTCACTTTTACTTTCGGCGAGTCAGCACAGGCTGAGAAACGCTGACGTACCTGATATGTCAGGTACCTTAAGAGGTCCGGACTTGTGCCCGTACCCATCGGAAAGGGAAGAGGTCCCGTAGAAGGGTTGACTCCTTAGTTTAGTCCCAGAGGACGGAACGTCCACCTAAGAAATGGTTGACTCGATAGTCCCTTTGGGATTCAAACTACGACAATAACTTTTGACAGTTTACAGGTCTTGTGTTTCTTTCATCGGGGAAGGAACGGGACATCCTCCCGTGTACGAATCACAGAACCTTTATACTTGTGTACTGTCCAATTATCTGGTGAACCAGAAGCCGGGGTGAATTCACCTGGAGGGTTGCCTACAGGGGTTCCCGTCAGGGAGGTGGGTTCCTTCGGGACCGGAAAGTGACCCCTGGTCCGTAGGGAGTTCTTCGCCCTGACCGGGTAGAAGGTGAGTAAACAGAGTCGGTGGTCTCATCCCCAGTCGTTTACAAACGACCATTTCTCAGTTAATTATACAAGTCAACACATTCATTATACCAGAGACGACGTCGAGCAGTTGAGACGTACATCAAGTCGTTGCAACGGTACCGGTCATTTGGTTCTCACTCACCCGTACCGACACAAAGTTATTTTGAAATAAATATGTGAGACTTTGAACTTAAAGTCTAGTAAAGGTGCACGGTGGTTCATCATAAAAGGAAAATAATAAAAAATTTTTTAATTTTTACATTCTGAGTAAGAGTCGAACACCTGGTCCGTTTTTGTTCTACAAAACAGTTGAGGACGTTCTCTGATCATAGTTTTCTTGTTTCATCACACACAACCCGAGTCGAAAAATTTGAACAGAAAGGACTCAACCCAACAGTCCGTGGTCGCTCTTAAGACGAGTACCCGCTCCAGTCTCTCCGACTCTGTGGTAGTTCACCACTGATTTTAAAGTTAATTACCTCGATTTACTTTGAGGACACTCATATAAATCGGTTTACTCGGTAGATTTACAAAGATAACTCTTAATTGATCTACTGTACACATGTGTCGAAGGATTTCGGAACACTTTGAGTCTATCCAAATAGTTGTGTTGAAAAATTTTAATAACGACAAAAACTACTACTTCGACAAAATTTAACTCAGTTTAATGCAATTCTGTACGACAACTACGTTCCGGAATTTAAACTTTTAGGACATTCCGTACCCTCTTATAACAAGTAAACCCTCGACAACAGAATAAAAGGATGTATGCTATGACTAATGTAAAAGATCGAACAACAAAGATTTAGAACAGGAACCGTCCGGTAAGGAACAAACCGTTAAAAGGTAACGAAAATGAATCCTTACGTATAAGTATTCTATGAAGTGATAAAACTTCTGTAAGGTCACATTTCTTCCTCTCCTTTCAAAAGAAGGAAATCAAAATATAGTTTAAAATAACTGTGAAAATTCAGGGATACTGTAAACATCAGTAGGTGAGGGGTGGGGACTTTAAAAGTTATAAAGTCTTTACAAGTCCTTTATAGTTCGAAAAATTTTTTTTAAAAAACGAATTGTATCTCTTAATTTTCTTCATGTAAAATACGTCTGAGATTTAAGTTGAACCAACCTTCAAAAAATAGTTCAGTAAAAATAAAATAGTTTAGTGAAATTCTCTTCCTGTGTTAGAATAAAATAAAGCCCTATCCCATATTAATTTAGTTTCTAAAACTAGAATACGACAAAAACATCTTGTAAATCCTTTGATATTCTCGTCCAATTCAAAGACTTTTCTTACAATTTCTATGTAAAATTATACCCGTTATAAGACCTGCGACGACGTCTCCTTCCGACCCCAAAGAACGAGTGACGACGACACTAAGAATAAAGGGACACAGAACCAAATTCCAACAGAGACACATCGACTCCTGACTTCTTGACTACGAAATCTTGACACCACAACCTCTCCTGAGAACTCTCAGGGAACCTGACGTTCCTCTAGGTTGGTCAGGTAAGATTTCCTTTAGTCAGGGACTTATAATAACGTTCCTGGCTATGACTTCGACTTTGAGGTTATAAAACCGGTGGACTACGCTTCTCGGCTGAGTAGTCTTTTCTGGGACTCCGACCTTTTCTAACTTCCGTCTTCCTCTTCCCCTGCTGTCTCCTACTCTACTAACCTACCGTAGTGGTTAAGTCACCTGTACTCAACGTGTTAGAGACCCTCAACCACTACCTGTCCCTTCGGACCGTACGACGTCAGGTACCCCAACGTTTCTCAACCTGTGCTGACTCGCTGACCTGACTTGACACAGCGTTATAGTCCGGAAAGACCGGTTCCGACAGTACCACGGTCCCCAGGGGCCGCTCAGGAGAAAGAGTTCGATGTCCGCTCTCAGACAAACGAATCGACCAGTCTTCTCCGACGCCTGTCCGGTCTCCGACCCCTAAGTTCCGAGCCGACCGGCAAAAGGAAAAACTGAGACAAAGAAGTAGTAGTTAGAGTGGGGACTTTTGTCGCTCGAGAGAGTGTTTGTGTACGGAGACCAGTGTTCCCCCTGACCCACCCTCTGACACCGACCTGGTCACGTTTAGGTAGAGGGGGTCACCCTTTGAGGAGTTTGGTGTACCGATCCGCCGGGACTCGGTGGGTTCAGTAGGCACACCTGTTTCCGTCGTCCAGTTGTAATGATTGGGTCACCCCGACGGTCTTTCGAGGTGTCGAGTCAGGTTACACAAAGAAAGAACGGTGGCGAGGGTGCAACAAAAGACGTAGTAAAATTCGTAGTAATTCTTTGGCTGTCTTAGGGAAATAGTAAAATTTAACGTGTTATGACTACGATAGTCAGTCGTAAGACCTCTTTCATTTTACGGTAATAAGGTTATTCCTTAGTAAGGTTGGGTACAAATGTGCGCAAAGAAGTTGGGTACAGGCACTCACGAGTGAACATTTATCGATATCAAATAATAATAACCGTGGTTAATTAATAACTAATTTATGCTAGTAAACACTTTGCCAAAGTGAGGCACTCGTCTTATGTTGAAGTAAAAAAATTTTTTTCTAGTAATCAAACTTAGATCGAACTCTGTAAGTTGAAAGAAAAAGTGGACAAAGAAGGTAAGAGACAAGTAAGTCTACAATTAACAATAAAAAAAAGAAAGTCAATGAATGTGATATATGTAAAGAGATAATAAAAGGTAAAAGTGAAAAATCCCAGTACATCTAAGTTTTACTACTCTCTTCCTCGAAGGGGTAGTGACTACGGTTGAACTTTGAGCTTGGAGTTGACTATGTCTGCAACACTTCGACCACTAAGTCTCTCTCTTTGGTGTGCTCCACATGTCTCGTACCACGTCCTACCTTCCTCCGAAGTTTTGACCCTTTCCGTCCTTCACTTTCGGGTCCCCGTCCGCCTGAGGGCAGATCCACACTGTCCGGTCCGAACCCTTGGAAGGAGACTTGGGGGTGCACTCGGTGACGCAGACACTGGTCAGACACTAGACTAAAGTCCAAAGTAGCTATCCACAGGGTAACCCAAAAGTGTCCCTCTTACGTCACACACACACACACACACACACACACACACACACACTCACACAATGGCGGGCACACAAGAACAGACACACAAGAACTTACACATACAAACACTCACCCCCGACACGTACACAATGACTTGGATTGAACCCATGAATGGACACGTTTCACTTCGGTCAGGGGACTGTGGTCGGACACCACTTCCGGTCACGGCATATAACGTCCACGGTCGGATCCTCGGGTCCGGCGAGTGCACGTCCTTCGCCTTGGGGGACTACCCGAAGTCTTCTGGTACAAATTCAGGTCCACTCCCTCCCCCAGTCTCGTATATACTAGTCGAACGCGTGTCAAGGGACCAACAACTACCGCTCCATTGGTCCGATTTGAAAAGTCGACAGTCCGTCGTCATGCAGACTCAAGATGTACGAGGACTAGTAGTTCACGAATTAAAGAAGGTAAATCAACTCCGAAGACGTAGACATTTTGTTGAGTCCTTTTCACGTAGTATAAGATAATAGACCAATACTATTCTCGATTTCGTCTCCTGTACCCCCCTTTGTTCGATTTCGACTTCTGTCCCCCGTCCCTAGACATGGTCCTCCAGGAGAGGAACGAATGTAATGTGTGCCAGGATGAGGAATGAATGTAAACGTACACACACAAACCCTCACCCCTCTTATCAGTATTAAAAACAAATTTTCATAGATCAAACTTTTCATAGATCAATAGATCATCGATACCGTTGTTTCAATACTGTTTGTCGTATAATTTACTGTCTCTTTAGTGAAACGACTGTTTCCAGGCAGATCAGTTCCGATACCAAAAAGGACACCAGTACATACCTACACTCTCAACCTGATATTTCTTTCGACTCGTGGTTTCTTAACTACGAAAACTTGACACCTCAACCTCTTCTGAGAACTCTCAGGGAACTTGACGTTTCTCCAGGTTGGTCAGGTAGGATTTCCTTTAGTCGGGACTTATAAGTAACCTTCCTGACTACGACTTCGACTTCGAGGTTATGAAACCGGTGGACTACGCTTCTCGGTTGAGTAACCTTTTCTGGGACTACGACCCTTTCTAACCTCCGTCCTCCTCTTCTCCCGTAATCTCTTACTATACCAACTTACCATAGTAACTGAGTTACCTCTACTCAAACTCGTTCGAGACCCTCAGCCACTTCCTGTCCTTTCGGACCACACGACGTCAGGTGCCCCAGTGTTTCTCAGTCTGTGCTGACTCGTTGACTTGTTGTTGTTTCTCCTTTTCAATACTTCTTTTTAATACTGTTCATAGTTCACACTGCAGTACCCTCTCTACGTGTACTTTCTCATCTCCCCTCAATTTTATTAATTTTGAACCAACGACTATTCTTTATCGGTGTATTGGTCAGAGGTCTCAGAAGTAGTAAAGATAATACACTATCTGTTAACTATGTGTCTATAACTTGTGTACTTTGTTATTTAGTTAAAATTAAGTCTGATTTCGAAAATTAAGTTCAAAGATTAAAAGATTGTAGACCTCTTCCTATATTTAAAAACATATACATAATTATATGTACCCGGAAGGGACCACCGACTCTACCATTTCTTAGACAGACGTTACGTCTTCTGGATCTAAGTCAGGGACCCAGTCCTTCTAGGGGACCTCTTCCCTTACCAATGGTTCAGGTCATAAGAACGGACAGAAGGTACCTGTCTTCTCCGACCATCCGATTTAGGTGTCCTATTGTTTCTCAACCTGTGTGACTCGTTGTTAAGAAAGTGTGAAGGTATTCACATACATACATAACAAAAATATAGATACAAACGTACACACACACACACACACACACACACACACACACGTGCGTACGATGAACGAGTCAGTATCGACTGAGAAACAATGGAACACCTGACATCGCACGGTCGAGGAGACAGATACTCTAAGAGGTCCGTTCTTATGACCTCACTCAACGGTCAGGGAAGAGAGAGAGAGACATACAGAGATAGAGAGACAGAGACAGAGAGAGAGAGAGATATATATATATACGTCTGTATATACCCCGAAGGGATCACTGACTCACCATTTCTAAGGTGGACGTTACGTCCTCAGTGTACAAGTTAGGGACCCGGCCCTTCTAGGGTACCTCCTCCAGTACCTCTTAGGATCCGGAGGATAGGATCCGACCTCTTAGGCACCTGTCTCCTTGGACCATCCAATGTCAGTCATTCCAGTGTGTCTCAACTTATATATATATATATATATATATATATATATATATATGTGTATGTGTGTATATAGACATCTATGTGTATGTATATATACATATATATGTGTATGTATGTGTCCGGTAAATTGGACGTCTTGTGTCAAACATTTATTTATACTTGAATTTATAGAAACTTTAAGTCCCTTACGATTAAATCCGTTTAGGCAAAGAGAAGAAAAATTAATACTAGTGTGGACCGCAGGTCTAATCCGAAACCTCGGACAAGTAAGACACTTGGTGTCTCGTATATACACAGGAAACAGAACCATACACGAACCCCTTGTGTAAGCTCAGATCCCAGATGTTGACGTGTGTATTTTATTTTGTCATCCACTGAGAGCAATTAGTAAAATGACACTCTTCATTATGCAAGGGTCGGTTTTCCCACAAAATCACATCGTAAGTTCTATTGTTTTTTAAGTGGTTTGAAACGAGGTATTTACATTGAATGTCCCAGTGAGAAACACAAAAGGTTTAACACATAAAGGATTAAAGAGGACAATCACTTTACTTCTACATTTTTGGTCTTGATCACACGAGCAACATCATCACAATGTTTCCCGATAGATTCGGTCTGAAAAGGTCCAATATAGATACAAATATATCTAATGTCTCAGATACAATATTTCATAACTTCTGTTGGTAGTAAGTAAAGACATCACTTTCTACCTTTTTAAGTTGACTCTCGATAACCTTCCCAGATGTAAAGGTACCCACCTCGTTCTGGCGTTCCAGAATCGTACATCGACTTCGTGGTCCGAGTACCCAACAAGTGTTAGAAAGAAGATGCGCAACGGAACAACGATGAATTATTAACGGTTCAGTCGCAGGTATAGAAGGACACGGGTCACACAGATTTAGGAGTGACTCTAGTGTGAGCTAGTGTCTTGTTAGGAGAAGGAGACACGTCCGGGACGATGACACAGAAAGTCCTCCTTTATCGTCAAGACTTCGAGTACCTCCAAACGAGACCTCCCAACACCTGCGTCACTTAATCGTCAACTACGCACGTCTACGTTTTTACCACTGTATTTCCGGCACTATATTCTGTTCCCCAGGAGGTTCCAGACGGGTCTCTCACTGAAATAGTCAGACGAGACTTGACCCCGAGGGACCGCCCCTCCTCACCAAGAGAAAACGTCGGACCCTAACCTGAGATCACTACGGTCCACCTTACTAAATCCAGACACAACATCTTAATGTTTCTGATGTAAATATCTCTGTCCTTTAACTCCTCGGTCCTTCTCGTCTAGGGTACGGCCCTTGTGCTTCCCGGACCTTCCTCTATATTCTGCCCTCGTCTGGACTCGTGTATCTGGTCAGTGACTCCAGACCCCAATACTAGGGTCTCCGTGTCCGACTCAGACACTTCGTCGCACGTCGGGACTGGAGTCATTGTCACACGACACGTGCAAGTCAGCAGGTCAGTGCAGACTGAGAAACACTGGGGTACCTGACCTCAGACGGTCCGAGGAGACAAGGTCCTTAAGAGGTCCGTTCTGATGTCCTTACTCAATGGTAAAGGAAGAGGTCCCCTAGAAGGGTTGGGTCCCTAGTTTGGACTCAGAGGACATGGAGTACGCAACGTCCGCCCAAGTAATGGGACTCGAGGGACCCTTCGGGTCACTGTGACTGGAGAGTCGTTAACAGTCTACAACCCTATTTGTATCCGTTTCTGTGAATCTTTAGTCACTCCGTTATTCAAAGGAACCGGAACCACGACCCAGTCCTGTGTTCCTTTGTGTCAGAATCATAGTCTAAACGTTTAATGTGGCAGTAAAGTGTACGAACGTGTTTAACGGCTCATGTTTCAGGGTTAGGGCCAGCAGTCCTCGAGGATAGTTACGGAATACACTTTTATAACGACCCGCCACCGGGGTTCCTGAGGCACACCGTCCTGATCGATAAGAACCTCAACGTCGTCTCCCGTCTCTCGACTACTCTACCTGCCTACATCCCCCGTCCGACCGAAGTCTGTTATCACACTTCGTTAATGGCTCAGTTTCGACGTACACCTCTTACGGTAATCCCACGTCCCTAACTCGTCCTTCCTCCCGTATTTACTCAAGACGGTCCAGGTCCTGTTCCGTGACCTCTCTTTGGGTTGTCTTCCTACCCGATCGGGAGGTTCTGCGACTCTCCGGGGTCAGTCCCACGGTCCCTTGTTCGTCCACGAAAAGATGAGGAGTCGTTACTCCCCGGACTTTGGTCAGTTTCTCACCTCCGTTGTTCCTCGGTCTTATAGGTGTGTCTCCCTCCCCCACTTCTGTGTAGTACATTGGGGACCGTAGGTCCTAGTCCCGAGTACTTAGGACTCTGGCCTTATCTCCTCACGGGAGTTTGCTTGGGTTCGTCCCTCGACGTCCTTACGACAGAAAGAGTGAGCCCTCACATCCTAGCCTTTAAACAAAATTCTAGTGTCACGTGTCATGTGTACTCTTACGAACAAAATTTACTCTTTTATTTAGTGTTGTTTAATAATCAATTCAACTTTATAATCGAATTTACCTTTGTGTCTATCTACTTTCCCACTTTACGATGTCTAATAAAATAAAAGGATAGTAAAACCTCACACATCATGAGTGGAAAAGTTCACTGTCACTATTTTTCTTCTTATCTTTTCACTTACTCAGAAACGGAGTTACATGAACGGATTTAAAATAAAAAGATAAGAACAACAACAGTGGTTCAACATAAGGTGAGAAACACCGGGGTACCTGACGTCGTGTGGTCCGAGGAGACAGGACGAGATAGAGGATCTCGAACGAGTTTGAGAACAGGAAACTCAACCACTACTGTAGGTTGTCAGAGTAGGAGACAGCAGGGGAAGAAGAAGATGGAAGTTAGAAAGGGTTGTAGTCCCAGAAAAGATTACTCAACCGAGAAACGTAGTCCACCGGTTATATATATAACCGTGAAATTGTAGTCAGGAAGGTTACTTATAAGTCCCAACTAAAGGAAATCCTAACCAACAAAACTAGAGGAACTACAGATTCCCTGAGAGTTCACAGAAAAGGTTGTGGTAAAAAGACCGACTTATATTTTGGACGTCGAAGTAGACCTTGTCAGAGACGGTAAACACCACAACTTCACCCACACACAAGACGTTTGTGTTCGTAGGATTATTTAAGACAAAGTCCTTTAAAGGTAGTTTTCACTTTTTTTCTAATACTTACATAAAGATTTGTAATAACGAGGAAAGACTGTTGTAGGGACTACTCCCCCCTTGTAGGTGGCACTATTCCTTTAGACGAATGTTGAATTGTGTAGACCGCTAACCTTCTGTAAGGGTACCTGCTGGAAGATTCCGGTACTCTAACCTTTGAAAAGAGGAGACAATGACGTCGGAGACCACGGTTACAAATACCCTTTAAAAGGAAAGTGTCCTGGGACCGGACATAGAAACGAGTACTCGACTACCATCCCTGTCGACGGTCGTTGATTTAATATGTTTCTTTACTGGTGTTTCAGTAATTTATACCTAAACAACAACAACTGAACTACATGAATCAACGAGTCTACGGACGTTGAGAAACACTTAGACACTTGACATCGGGTGACCCAAGGAGACAGGAATTCTAAAGGGTCCGTTCTTATGATCTCATCCAACGGTAAAGGAAGAGGTCCGGTGGAGGGACTGGGTCCCTAGGTTGAGGCTTGACGTCGAAACCGTCTACCTAAAAAGAAAAATAGTGATTTCTAGTCTAATTTAAAGACCGATTTACACAGAAATCTCGTCAAGGTATCTGGTCTAGTCCTTTGACGGACACCGGTTATATATGGGGGTCAGTGATCCCCTTCCACATTCGGGACCACCCGACGTCAAGTACCCTAGGGTTTTTCAGTCGATACTGAATCACTGACTCGTATATACAACTATTTATGTCTGTATAAATACTATTGACGCGGAAGGGACCTCCGAGTCTACTATTTCTTAGACGGACGTTACGTCCTCCGGGTCCAAACTAGGGACCCACCCTTTCTAAGGGACCTCTTCCCTTACCGATGGGTGAAGTCATAAGAACGGACCTCTTGGGGAACCTGTTCTCTCGGACCGTCCGATAGCAGGTACCCCAGTGTTTCTCAGTCTGTACCGACTCACTGACTGTACAATCGTAAAATACTATATAGTGAGTTTCGTCTCTACGTCTTTCTTAGAATTCAGTTCGTTTCAGAATAAAAACTGGTTGTCACTGGGTTTTATCCGTAGGTACCCACACGTAGTACCTCTGTCTCGGTTCCCAGTCACTGGTCTAACTCGACTTTTTACATCTATTTTTACGTACGCACGTTTCGTGGATCACTTCCTGTCCCTCCGAACCTCATGACGTCGGGGTCCCTGACGTCTCAGTCTGTACCAACTCGCTGACTCATTGCTATTGTCGCCGTTGTCGTGGTGTGTGAAACACCTGTACCTAAAGATAAAAAACGTTCTCTACACCCTTTGTAGGACGGACCGGTGCACCCAGGTCCACCCACTTGCCCTCCAACGAGGCACGAACTCTAACCCTGGACTGGACGAAAGACCGAGACAAGTCTGGTATGTGGAAGAGGCTCAGACGAAACAGTCATGGATCTCTATTATAAGGTGCACAAAGTGGAAGACACGACACGATCGGCTCCTTAGGGTCGGCATTTCGACACCGATTTTCTACTGTAAAGAGGGTCGACTTTGGTCCACGTTAGTGCACTGGACCTGATGAAGGAGTTTCTAATTGACCCAATCAATTACGGTGGTGGTCGTCTGTTATTTGAATCGTGGTCCTCCGCGACTGCACTCCGGTTAAGTGATCGTTTTGTCGCGAGTCGGACACGTTTTCCGGACTGCGGTACCTTTACTAGACGCTAGTCGCTGACCTGAGGACTTATTTACTCGGTGACGGAAGTGTCCGAGGTACGGCGTAGAGGTCGAGACGTGGTGGTCTGGGTCCTGTCGTAACGAACAACTCTCCCTTGATTAGGAAAAGACTACTCCTTTGATTTTCTTTAATAAATGTTGTCTAAATATTCTGAGTCTTCCTACTCGTCATATGATGAGTCACATGATTTAGTGTAGAGAAGGTTGGATGTTTAGTGGGGGATCTGTCACGCTATAAGATCACTTTCGGGAGAAGGGTCCCCCTGAGCCCTCTTTCTCTGTTGAAGACCCTTCTACTCTCAACGTTACTTTCATGACATCTCCTCTGTCTTAACTCAGTCACCTTTTTATCGAACAACAATAAAGGGACCTCAGTGAATTGTCTCTATTAACGTATGTATATATTATAAACATCCTCGAGAGTCAGACTGTTACCATTTGTGACGGAGACTTTTACAATTAGTATCAGTAGTAGTATTATACTAATTACGTTACTATAAAATTACCCCAACCCCTAAACTCTTATAAGTGTACTGTCGTCACTTTTGTTAGTTTACGAATCTTTCATCTAGATTACTCGTTTCCGGTTGACCTGACACTACCGACTCGAGTCTTCCCTCTATACTTTGGCTCACTCGGACCATCTGTGTGTAACTGCTCGTTTCTCCTTTACTTTCTTTCTACTATTATTTTTTCTTCGTCAGTTTCGATCTTTTATGGAGTCTTTGATATAAACCTCCGGACGGACTAAACGGTTACTCTTATGTACTCCGATTCCGGGTGGTTAGACATTTTTATAAGGGTTAAAAATTTCACATAGTTAACGGTTTCACCTTCGAGGACTAGTGAGGAGATAATGTTTGTCTGGTCACTGTATCAACCTTCCCCTTTTGTCCGTAAAACTAAAGTACTAATTAATCTTAAATTCCTTGAGATGACATATCTAAGATATATATACCCTTACTACGACTTCGAGGTCATGAAACCAGTGGACTACGGTTCTTGGCTGAGAAAGTTTTTGTGAGACTACGACCCTTTCTAACTCCCGTCCTTTTCTCCCTCTGTCTCCTACTCTACCAACCTACCGTAGTGACTGAGTCACTCGTACTCAAACTCGTTCGAGACCCTCTACCACTTCCCGTCCCTTCGGACCGTTCCAAGTCAGGTACCCCAGCGTTTCTTAACCTGTACTGACTCGCTAACTTGTCGTTATTGTTAATATGTCTACGATATTGACTCAAGGGTTCGTTGAGTTGCTTACGGAAAGGATAGAAAACGTACTACTCCTGGTCCTGAGGTACCAGCCCAACCCTACCTGTGTTTAGTCTCTTCGACTCGTCAGGGAAGGTCAGGACCAGTACCTTCCAATCGGTCCGGATCGTAAAATAACGTTAGTCCTTCTGAGACATGAAAGTAAAGGGAGACCTGAACCTACACACGAACATAATAAAAGGAATCTATGAACAATTGAGTCGTTCTTCTCGGAGGGATTGCCTCCTGTGAACCGAACCGGCTTGGACGTGACAAAAGGAATAGTTCGTCTCACGAACCCTTCGTGGGTGAAACGTATTACCTCACGAACCGTGACTCTAGGGTGTGCGTCGGCGACCTGCCCAGTCGTGCAAACAACAAGAAGTTCCCCTACGCACGACTCAAAACTTTAACGTAGGACTGATCAAATATGTGCTTAGTAAGAACAGAATTATGTGTAGCCAAAGTTAACGATTGTACAATTTCTACGAGATTCAAGTCGGGGTACCCAACTTTTCCACCTTTCGGAACCCTTTGTCAACCTGTGGTAGGACGAGTGAGTTCAACCATTATTGACCTACTATTTGTACATGTCTACTGAGACACGAGGGTCCCTTTACTCTTTCGTGGTTTCTTCGTCGAATTTAACCGAGGTAAAACGTCAAACTACCAAGATAATTTCTCTCTGTATTAATACAGGAGTATAAACAATCGTTTAGTGAAAAATGGATGACCGACAAGAACGGAGAACCCGAAGTCCGACAATCAGGGTTTAGACGAGGCCTAGTCAGAAACGGTGAACCGACGAGTCTTCAGTGAATGGAACGACCAAGAACCAAGAGAGTGGAATTTCACTCTTCTCATTGTAGATGAAACATCACACCAACGACGACAACAAGGTAACGATTCGACACAGACTGAGAAACGCTGGGGTACCTGACGTCGTACGGTCCGAAGGGACAGGTAGTGGTCGAGGACCTCGAATGAGTTTGAGCAGGTAACTCAACCACTACGGTAGGTTGGTACAGTAAGAGCCAACAGGGGAAGAGGAAGACGGAAGTTAGAAAGGGTCTTAGTCCTAGAAAAGATTACTCAGTCGAGAAACGTAGCCCATCGGTTACATAACCTCGAAATCGAAGTCAGGAAGGTCACTTATAAGTCCATACCCCTCGAACTTAAGTAACCTCCTGACGTACATATGCCGTCATTACCCTGGTCGGAAGGAAGGACCCAACACCCTCATTGACGTGGAAACATATAATCACGAGACCCCTATAAGGATAATAGAGAGAGTGGGAAAATAAAAAAGAGAGAGAGTGGGAAAATGGGTGTAGATTATAAATTTAGGACCTTTTCTTAGTTGTACACTACCATTCACGTCCCCTTTCTTCTAGCAAACTTTGACAGTCTTTCTTTTAAGAAAACGAGAGTACTGGTTTAGAAGATTCCCAGTGGCCTCCGTAATCCTTTGCATCGGAAGGAACGTAAGGCAGACGGTAAGGGACGACCAACGTGGTAAATATGTACTTCCGCATCTCTTAGGTCCCTTTTGTCTAGCAGGCTCCGAGGGGGTAGTCGTCACACCAGACGGTCTGACATAAAGTTCCACCTAGGACAGGGTGTTTCGAGGAAGACGAAGTCTTGGAAGACCGACCAAGGAGAAACTGGGTGGACGGTCGACAAGAAAAAGATACCCTAACAAAAGAGGTGTCTTCCTCTAGACAAATAGTCAGAAGATTTAGTAGGACCGACCGTCGTGGGCCCCAGAACGACGACGTGAAGGTGAACCCTAGGAAGGTCCTTTACCGGGACGAGTTGGACCGCCAGTCCTCACAGGGAAGACCTGTGATGTCGTACTGGTGGTACCCTTAGGACGGGATCTACAAAGAGACGTAGAGTACACACTACGAGTAGAACGGCTTCGGATTCCTGGTAACAGTAGGTATTGGATTCTCCTGGGGAAATCTCTCTTATTGTGGACCGAAAACCCTGTGAGGGAAAAGGATCGAGAGGAACCTTGAGTGGGACACAGAATAATTCCTCGAGGAGGTGGAGACTACTGGCGAATCTGTCGTCCTGGGGCTCCCGAGGTAGGGACCAGGTGACTCATTTCAGAGGCGGACCCTCTCGGGTAGGAAGAGCTCTACAGTAAAAAGCACACAGGTCGTGTGTGTGTGCATGTAGAAAGTATGAGAGGGTTTCCTGGACGACCGCCGCCGTGAACGCCCGAGGTCCTCCGGGAGACCGTCGTTCCGAGTCGGGGAGGACCCGGGTGACTCCGTCTTGAGGGAAGTGTATGGTGAGGAGTGGAGAGACCCGGAGAAGAGAGGGAGGACTAACCACTCGAACCCGCCTTTAGTATCTGTTGCAACCCGACGTCTGGAAGACCCAGAAGAAACCCTGACTGTACAGAAGTCTCACAACACCCTGACCGTCACCTTCCTAACAATTACGTTTCAGTTCTGTCTTGTATTGGCAATGAATACCAAATTACCCTTGTGCGTAAAATTTTACAGACAACTAGTCTCCCTGCTGTAGTAGGTGATATCTTTAGTCATTATAGATTTCCGACATGACTCTCACAAAGGTCCTCGACTTTTACGTATGTGCTTTTTGAGAATGTCCAGTCAAAACGACAAGTCAGGGATTCAACACAGACTGAGAAACGTTGGGGTACCCGATATCGTGTGGTCCGAAGGGACAGGAAGTGACAGAGGGCATCGAACAAGTCTGAGTACAGGTACCTTGACCACTACGGTAGCTTGGTAGAGTAGGAGACGTCGGGAGAAGAGGAAAACGAAAGTTAGAAGGGGTCGTAGTCCCAGAAAAGGTTACGAAGTCGAGAAGTGAATTCCACCGGTTTCACAACCTCGAAGTCGAAGTCGTAGTCAGGAAGGTTTCTTATAAGTCCTAACCAAAGGAAATCCTACCTGACCAACCTAGAGGAACGTCAGGTTCCTTTAGAGTTCTCGGAAGAGGTTGTGACGTCAAGTTTTCGTAGTTAAGAAACCACGAATCGAAAGAAGTATGTAATGACTCAAATTTTTCTTTTTCCTTTGGATGAATCTACAACTATAGACTGTCTACCTAGGACGTCTTTCAGTTGTCAGGTTACAAGTCTTTCCACCATGGTCAAAGTTGTTTACTGACCAAGATGGTCACTTCACTTCAGAATCAACGAGTCAATACAGGTCGAGAAACGTTAGGGTACCCGACATCGGACGGTCCCCTAAAGGTTCCGTTCTTATGATGTCACCCATTGGTGAGGGAAGAGGTCTCCTAGAAAGACTGGGTCCTTAAGTTTGGCCCAGAGGACGTGACGTCCGTCAGAAAGGTACACTATAAGATGTGGAATATCCCAGTAGAGTAAGAAAGAAGAGAAGGTTGAAAAAGAATGGGCAAAAGAATTCCAATGTTTAGAACCCACCACAAATTTTTGTATAACAAAGATTAGGACTGGTCGACGGAAAGAAACTAATAACTCCTTTTTCTTAAGTGCAATGAGAGAGAAGTAACACACGTCCAGGGGTAACTATAGCTAATCGTCTTTTTTTCTTTCATAACCTTTCACTTCAACGAGTCAGCACAGGCTGAGAAACGTTTGGGTACCTGACATCGGATGGTCCAAGGAGGTAGGTACCCTAAAGGGTCCGTTCTTATGACCTCACCTAACGGTAAAGGAAGAGGTCCTCTAGAAGGGTTGGGTCCCTAACTTGGGTCCAGAGGTCGTAACATCCGTCTGTCGAAAGGGAAAACTTGGCGGTCCCTTCAAGTAATTAATCGTCTCAATTATAGTTAAGGAGAAGTTGTCATTAGTGAGTTATAAAGAAGTAATAATTAAGGAGAAGGAATAGACCCTAATCTTTATTGGATCATTGAGAGAATCAACAAAAGAGAAAACATTTTCTTAAGAGTTAGTCTTCTCACAGGAACAGTACGGATTAAAGTCACAACATATACTCAGTAAAATCAAAAATCGGAATCTACGTCCACTGGACATATAAACGAAGGACACGAGTCGCAAAGAGAGGTACGGTACCCTTACGGGGGTTCGTGTGCCTTTTGGTACAAGCCCGGTACGTCGGCCGTACTGGACTCCTCCATGGGCCACGGGGTAATCTTCCCAGGAGTATCCGTCGTTCATGTCGTGTCTTACAGGGTAGCTACGACTTCCTCCTCGGTCGGCCCCTCGACCTGAGAGGTTCCGGACTCCCTCCTCCGCCGACGTCGACATTGTATAGGCTCACCGGGGACTGTGTACCCGAATAATTTAATTTTAATAACCGTGTCTTTGTACCCGTTTACAGTACGCAACTTATACTTAGTTCCTAAGTATAGGACTGAGTGAGTACTTAGTTCACGACGGAAAACCCCCACTGTCAATATGCTAGGGGAACTTGAGACCGAGAAAACACTATAATTGTCCTACGGGAAATCGAACATACGAACTCTAAATAACTCAAGAGACACGAGACACGGAGGACTGTCATGAGAGGGACCGAACGTAAAGGTAAACAAAATTTGTTTATTAGCGGTCTAACGTTAGCGGAGTGGGAGAAGTCCCATCACAGGTAGAGTATACCATAAAAATTTCAAGGGAGACAGTTTTTACTCAGGTACGTTGGTTTCAGGGGTTCATCAATGACCCTTCGGTCACTTATTCAGTATGTTAGGTGTATTTCAAGGACCTCCGTCATAAAATCCATTTGGGGACAAATCAATGACTCAGTACAGACTGAGAAATCCTGGGGTACCTGACATCGGGTGGTCTGAGGAGACAGGTACCCTAAGAGGTCGTCCTTATGACCTCACCCCACGGTAAAGGAGGAGGTCCCCTAGAAGGACTGGTCCCTAGTTTGGGTACAGGTGACACAGAGGACGTAATACCCGTCTGAGAAATGGGTGACCTGAAGGGACCATCGAGTCTACCCTTTCGTAGACGGATGTTACACCCTCTGGGTCCAAGCTAGGGACCCAACCCTTCTAAGAGACCTCCTCCTTTACCGTCGGGTGAGGTCATGAGAACGGACCTTTTAGGGTACCTGTGTCCTCACACCATCTGATGTCTGGTACCCCAGCGTTTCTCAACCTGTGCTGACTCGTTGAAGTGCAAGAAAAGAAAGAGAGAAATGGGTGACTCGGTGGACCCTTCGGACCATTTAAGGATGGACCATCTTAAAGAACTAATGTCCATTCCGGTCCCGTGGGTTTCGGACCGTTCTTCGTCTACCAAGAACAGATGGTCTGAGACCCTCAGAGAAATTTGTAGAGATAGGTGATGTCGCCGAAGTCGTCGAGTACAAGCCTCCCAAAGGTGAGATACAGGTGGTTCGTTAGTACGACCTTAGACCTAAGTTCGTGACTCCGTACTTTACCCCATAGGAATCGACGGAGGAGGAACAGTACGGGTTCTACTGGAACAGGGTACTGGGTTTATAGGGAGGTCGGGACACAGACGGGTCCCAGGAGGAGAGAATTCGAAGGTACAGGTAAGAGTAACCGTAGCAGGGATTTGAGACGAGGTCCCTTTCGGTGGAGAGACGAAAGGAAGTCGACGTGTGCGAACCGTGGACAGAGTACGAAAGAGTAGCTCACCATCTGCAAGTAAGGACACTGACAGAGGGGTCCCCGTCCCTATCCCACTCGGGGGGGAATGTCCTGGACGAGAACTCGGGGAGTCCCTCCCTCCCGAAGGACGGGGTCCCAATACCCCTACCGGTTTGCAGGAGGTGGGTTGTGACCTGTCTGTTCTGGTCACAACCGAACACTCAGTGTACAAGAGTGTAGAATCCCCGTCTTCAGTGACACACAGTGTCCGGTGGACCCCGGTGGGCCTCTAACATGAGTTTTGTCCCTCATTGACCCCGTCACCGCCCCCCGTCCGAAACATCATTGTTCTCCCATTCCGCTGAAGACCAAGGACTCCCGTCTACACTGACCGAACAGGTTACTGCAGTGCCCGACCGTCCTCGACCACGGGCGAGGAACCCCTCTACGTCCGTACCACGGACTAGGGAATCCGCCCCCGCCCCCACGACCGACTCCGCGAAACAGGTCCCTCACCTCACACCTCTCCCAAACACCACTCCTGTAGGGTCAAAGTGGTCTACAATTCCGTCGGGGATATGTGCGAACGTACGATTCAGCGAAGTCAGTACAGGTTGAGAAACACTGGGGTACGTGATGGATGTCGGGTGTTCCGACGAGACAGGTACCCTAAGAGGTCCGTTCCTATGACCTCACCCAACGGTACGGGAGGAGGTCCCCCAGAAGGGCTGAGTCCCTAGTTTAAGTGGAGAGAAGACAGAAATGGTGGTCGCGGTGGACCCTTCGTCGGGGATCCAACCTGGAATTAAAACCCAGACTCCGACGTCTCGGACACCTGGTCACCACCAGAAACCCCGACGTACGTGATGGATTCCCGGACACCAGTGGCCGATCCTCCAGACACTCCTGGAGGTAGGGACGTAGCGAACAAAACACTAGGGACCACAGGGCGTGCCGATATCAGACCTTCCAACACTTCTAGAGTAGAAACCGTGGGGTTCCGTAGATTCTAATCACTCTTGAGGGAGACCACACACCGTCCGGTTTTTAAAATGTCTCACCCCTACCTGTAGACTTACAGTCGTCGACCAAAACAAGAAAAGGGTGGAAGTAAAAGATCTGTAAGGTGGAAAGGTGTCATCAGTGTCGTGATTGTAAAGTCGATCAAGATAATAGGCAATTTCCACAGAATCCATAAAGGGTCGTCTGGACTCACTACCTCTTAATAGGTCCTGTCCCGTAGGGGACCCCCCGAAGTGGACGGCGAGGTTTCCCGGGCGCAGAGTACGGGTGGACCTAGAGTACGGGTGGACCTGAGATGCGACCCAACTGGGACAATCGAGACTCTGCAACCTGTTCACTGTATTGGGTAGAGTCCAAAAGGTGGACAATCTACTTTCACTTCACTTTCACACTCAACGAGTCAACACAACTGAGAAACACTGGGGTACCTGACATCGGGATATCCGAGGAGACAGGTACCCCGAGAGGTCCGTTCTTCTGACCTTATAAGTCGTCATTATTACTTCTCTTATGACGGTAAGGGAAAAGGTCTCCTAGAAAGCCTGGGTCCCTAACTTGGGTCCAGAGGACGTGCCGTCCGTCTAAGAAATGGTGGACTCGGTGGTCCTTTCTGGGACAGATATTTTACCCTCACAAGTATTATCGTGCACAGAGAACCCCACCAAGACTCTTATTTTTAACCTTTCTTTTTTGTTTCATCCGTCGTATCCGGACTACGGTCCAGTCGTGTCTACGACAATAGTGTCACACGTCCCGTAACTTGGTACAGGGGGCGGTGACTTTAAGTGTGGGGGACTTTAGAGTCTTACATGGAATGAACCTTTATCCGAGAAACGTCTACATTAATCCCATCCTACCTCAACTCCAGTACAGCCCAGACTCACCCGAATTAGGTGACCGTCGTCAGAATGTTCTCCGCTTAAACCTGTGTCCCTCCACACCCTTTCTTCTGTCACCGAACACTTTTGCCCACAACTCTGCTCGCTACACCGGCGTTCGGTTCCTCACGTCCCCTGATGGTTATCGTGAGCGTCGACCTTCTCCGGCCCCCCTGGCACGGGATCGGGAACGTCGACCTTCTCCGGTCCCCCTGGCAGCGGCATCTGAGACCCCTCTCTCACCGGGACGGTTGTGGAACCAAGACCTGAAGACCGGAGGTCTTGACACTTCCTTGTGTAAAGAAAACAAATTCGGTGTGTCTAATACCGTTAAACGATGCCGTTGTGAATGATGTCATAATATGGTAACTTCGAAACTTAACACCACAACCTCTTCTGGGAACTCTCAGGGACTCTGTTGTTCCCCTAGTTAGGTCAGTTAGGATTTTCTTTGGTTGGTACTTATAAGTAACCTTCCTGACTACGACTTCGAGGTTATGAAACCGGTGGACTACCCTTCTCGACTGAGTAACCTTTTCTGGGACCGCGAACCTTTCTAACTTCCGTCCCCTCGTCCCCCACTATCTCTTACTCTACCAACCTACCGTAGTGACTGAGTTACCTGTACTCAAACTCATGTGAAGCCCTCTATCACTTCCTGTCTCTTCGGACCACACGACGTCAGGTACCCCACCGTTTCTCAATCTGTGCAGAATCGATGACTTGTTGTTGTTGTTTAAGTTAGCTTTCACGCATCCCTTCTTTTGTTTCTGATTCGAGAGGAAACCTGGGACAAGAACTCTTGGTCGGACAACCCTATTAGCGAGTAGGATGTTTCACAGGATTCACGGATGATACACAGTCCCTGGTGACACCTTTACTACTCACTTTAATATCCGTGGGGACAGGAAGTCTCGAGCACCCGGATTAAGGGTCGAAAGTCGACCAAACGTAACGAGAGACTATGACTCCCCCATCCCCTGTCCGGGTGGGTCTCGACAGAGAAACCCGTGTTCCCGACTCAAGGACTTTGACCGGAACGTCCATACACGACGTACTGTCCCATAAGAGTCTCCCGACCCACCCGTGTGTCGTCCCGGTCTCTTCTTCGGGTCCGGTCTGCGAGTAAGGACCACGACGGGACTCGAGTCAAGAGAGGACATCGGACCTCGACAACCGTGCACGGGGGAACATCCAGAGTCCTGTCCTCTTCTCGGGACACATTCACGGGTCCTACCACGGTTCCGGTGCCACCGGGTCGACTTCCCGACGACAGGTCGGGACCACCAGTAGAGGACGACTGCTCTGAAGAGGTGGGGTCTCTCACCTCGTCGGACTAATTTATTGGAGCCCGGAGCAGGTCGACATTTCGGCGGGTTCTAAAAATTCCCGGACGGAAGAAGAGGTGTAAGGTCTACTTTTATACAGTACATGAAAATAGTAAAGGTTTTAGTATCCTACTGTAAAGACGACTTGATGGTCTTTAGAAGTGGGAAGTTTATAGTATGTTATTTTTGTTAAAGCGACTTCTGAAATGAAACTTTTTATAGTCTTAACTGAAACATCTGTAGAGCGTCTGGGTCTACACCGTAGGAGGAAAAGGGGGGTTCTTAGTGTTCCAAATAGTCATCTACCCACACAAGTCAACGAGTCAGCACAGGTTGAGAAAACACCGGGGTACCTGACATCGGGTAGTCCGAGGAGACGGGTACTCTAAAGGACGTCCTCATGTCCCCACACACCGATAAAGGAAGAGGTCCCCGAGAAGGGGTGGGTCCCTAGTTTGGGTACAGAGAATGTAGAGAACGTAACCGTCCGTCTAAGGAATGGTGACGGGGTGCACCCTTCAGTGGACTCACTATCTATGATCACATGTTTTAGTCCTGTATTTGTTCTAAACTATTTAATTCATCTGAATTTACAGTTGCCTGTACGTAAACCCATTTGAGGTCTTCAACCACTACCTGTCCCTCCGGACCGCAGGACACCAGGTACCCCAGCGTCTCTCAACCTGTGCTGACTCGGGGACTTGACTTGACTTGACTTTATAGTAACAATCTCACACTCAACACCTTTAACAATTTTACTACTAACAATTTTAGTTTAACAGTGGTAGCTACATGTGGGTGCTTTGTGGAGTTCCTGTAATTACCAGAGAGTTTTAAGTCACACAACACGGGCATTTGGTACAAAACAAAGGGAACCTCTATTCATTAAATATAAAGAAATCAAACAATAACTAAATATCAAGGACACCTTATAATACAATATCCACGTGTTATGTCAGTCATCGTCCAAAAGTTCCAATGGGAGGTAATACAACAGCAACAAGTCAATGATTCAGGATAGGTCGAGAAACACTGGGGCACCTGACGTCGTACGGTCCGAGGAGACAGAAGGTAATAGAGAACCTGAAACGAGTTTGAGTACAGGTAACTCAGTCCCTACGGTAGGTTGGTAGAGTAGGAAACAGAGGGGGAAGAGGGGGACGGAAGTTAGAAAGGGTCGTAGTCTCAGAAAAGGTTACTCAGTCGAGAAACGTAGTCTACTGGTTTCCTGACCTCGAAGTCGAAGTCGTAGTCAAGAAGGTTACTTATAAATAAATATCAACAATATTTTATACCCGATATAAAGGAAACAAAATGTCATATGGGACCAGCAAATAAAATATATATGATAAAACACAAAGAATTAGGGGATGGTGACGGAACAGGGAGAAGGAAAGGTAGAGGGGTGACCACTGGTGATGAAACAAGAGATATAGACACCCAGATACAGAAAAAACAATATCGGTGACCAAAGAAAGAAAGAAAGAAGGCTTAATTAAAAAAATCTCATATCAACGAAATGTTACGACACGACCAAAGACGACATGTCGTCTCGCTCAGTCGAAATGTATACGTACACACACGTAGATGTATAGACATAATGTAGAAGAAATAGGTAGAAAGACTACTACCTGCGACTCGAACGAAGGTACAGGACCGATACCATGCATCGCGACGTTACTTGTGACCCCACGTACATAGAAGGACTTAATACTAAAAGAGGTCCATATACGGGTTCTCACCCTAAGGACTCAGTGTGTCACCAAGATCAAAACGGAAAAATTCATTGGAGGTATGACAAGAGGTGTCACCGACACAGGTAAATGTAAAGGTTGCTGTTACATTCTCCCCAGGGAAAAGCAGTGTGGGAGAGATCGTAAATATCAAACATTTGGAAAACTACCGCCGGTAAGACTGATCACCCTCCACTGTGGAGTAACGCCAAAACTAACGTAAAGAGACGATTAATCACTACAACTCGTAGAAAACGTGCAAAGAACCGTAGAGATCGAGAAGAAACCTACTTTAAGATAAATCCAAAAGACGGAGAAAAACCTAAAAAAAAAAAAATATAACTCGACTTACTCGACTAACATATCAAACTTCTGATTGGAGAAAAGACACTTTTATAAAAGAGGGTGAGACTCCTAATAGAAAAACAGTACAGATACCAAAGGAAACGACACGTTTTCTCAAATTCAAATTATTCCAGGGTAAACAAATAAAAACAAAAATAAAAGTTATAAGATCCCCTATCTCATTACTTTTTTTTTCGAGAACGAAAAACTGTGTTTTCTCTCAAAACGGGTACAAAAGGAGACTCTCAAAATATCGTAGGACGGAATGTGAATCCAGAAATGAGGTAAAACCCGAATAAAAATACGTACCACAATCCCTCACGAGATCGAAGTAAGAAAGCGTACCTCGACCGATCAGAAGGGGCGTGGTGAACAACTTCTCTGACAGAAAAGAGGTACATGTAAGAACGGAAGAAACAGTATCTAACCCACTGGTCTACACGTAACCAAATAGAGGCCGGAAAGGTAGGACAAGGTGACTAGATATAAGGACAAAAACACGGTCCTTGTGTAAAGAACTAATGACATCGAAACATCATATCAGACTTCAGTCCCTCTTACTAAGAAGATGGAGACAAAGGAGCGGGGTGGGGGGTGGTTCTAACGACACCAAGAAGTACCAGAAAACACAAAAACATCTTTGACATTTTACAAAACAAGGTTAAGACACTTTTAACAGGAACCGTTAAGTTACCCTCAGTGTACTTTAGACATCTAACGAAATCCATCATATCAGTAAAAGTGTTATAACTAAGAAGGTTAAGTTCTTGTCTTATATAGAAAGGTAGACAAACACAGTAGAAACTAAACAAAGTAGTCGTAGAAAAATAAAAAGTGGTTAGAGACTATCAAAAAACTCATGTCCTGAAAACAGAGCAGTCCATTTAAATAAAGATCCGTAAAACAAGAAAAACAACGTTACCGTTTACTATAATAAAGTAATTAAAGAGAAAGACTGGAAAGTAACAACCAGATATCTTTACGTTCTCTAAAGACTCATAATTAGAAAATAGGACGTTGAACTGGTCTAAGTAACTACTCGAGATAATCAAAAGACCACCGTAGAAAACGACTTCGCGGTTATGAAACTGGTGGACTACGTTTCTCGACTGAGTAATCTTTTCTGGGACTACGACCCTTTCTAACTTCCATCCTTCCCTTCCCCTGTTGTCTTCTGTTCTACAAACCTACCGTAGTGACGGAGTTACCTGTACTCAGACTCGTCTGAGGTCCTCTACCTCTGTCCCTTCCGACCACACGACGTCTGGCAACCCAGTGTTCCTCAGTCTGTTGCCGCAGAGATCCTATAAAATGGATATCACAGAACAGTAGACGTTTCTCACCTTACAAACGAAGGAAAGGTTCAACACAAGTAAAATAAAGAAAAAGAAGAGACTGACAGGACAGATCCTGAAGACTTTAATATAACTTATTATTATTACCCCTCTCAACAGAACAAGGATTAGAATCTCCTGTACGAAGGTAAAAGTGGTAACTCTTACGACAAACGACACCCAAATAATATATACTGGAAATAATACAACTCCATCAAAGGTCCCGAAAAAAAAAATAGTATTTACTCACAACTTAAAACATTTAAAAAAAAAGACTCTATACCGAAAATAAGTCAAACAATTATACCATATAGTGTAATTAACTTAACACATACAACTTCTTAGGAACGTAGAAACCCTATTTTGGCTGAACTAACACTACGTACTGGAAAATTTACACAACAACCTAAGACAAACGACCTTAAAACAACTCCCAAAAACACAGACATGAGTATGTACTATAACCGAACGTCAAAAGAAAAAACCACGATAGAAACAGTCTAAAACCATAGTCCAACGACCATCAGAGTGTCTTACGTTAACCCTCATAAGGAGGGAGACTTTCAAAAGTCTCAGATAAGGTAAAAACAAATAAAAAAAATCTAAGGTATATATACACTATATTATGTCACAAACGGAAAGAGAAAGACTTAATACAGTCAATCGTATTATGGAAGATTCACGTAGACACAACGACATTTACCGTTTAAAGGAATAAAAAAATACTGACTCATCATCAAGTACCACGTGTTTATGACGTAGAAGAAACAGGCAAGTGGACTACCACCTGTGAACTCGACGAAGAACCAACAACATTTATTGAGACGACACTTGCAACCTCACTTACACAACGGAGTTACACAAACTTAATCCACACACAAAAAAAAAACAAACAAACAAAAAAAAGTCATTGTATGGGTCCTCACCTTAATGACCCAGTATACCGACGAAATAAAAATCAAAAAACTCTTCAGAGGTATGACAAAAGATGTGACCAACGTGGTCAAACGTAGGGCGTTGTCACAATCTCCAAAGGGCAAAAGAGTGCAGAAAGAGTCGTAGACAATAGACAACAGAGACCTACCACTGGTAAGATTGTCCACACTCCACCACGCAGAGGGAATACTAGTCGTTGTGCCTCGAAGAAAAGTGAACGAACAACCGGTAAACGTAAAGGAGAAACCTTTTACAGATAAGTCAATAAAACGGGTTAAATTAGCTTAACGAACAATAACTTCTTAGGAACGTAGAAACACTATTTAAAGTGAACCAGCATCACATACTAGTAACATTTGGTACAAACAGAATTTTTCTGGCACGTGCACGGTTCCAAAGTCCTATCGTTCCGGACCGTGCAATTTCGGGTAGTGATCTCCCTCTTTGTACGTAATAAGACCGTTGTTCGGTACTGAATGTCAATTCTCAAAAAGACATTATCGGTTTACCTGTCAGTGTATCAGGCCCAATGTCTCTGCTAGAAGACGAGGGTGGACCACCGGCACAGGCCTTGTAGTCCTACTCCGAAGAAATAAGCTCGGGGTCCCAAAGACACCCCAACCAAAACCGCGGGAGAGCGAGACGCAGGTCACACTTACCTAGAATTGAGGTTCAGTCCCACCGCGACTCGATCGATCCACTCCTACCCTACCCTCTGACGGGTCTTATACCCTGATGGTCACAGATGGTCAAAGAGTCGTCTAAGTCGTCGTAGGTTTCGTCATCACTGTAGTGACCCCAAGACGGTGTCGGACCTGGGTCGGGACGACGCACGGACGTCGGAGACTGTCCCCCACGGAGAAACAGCCCTTGTGGGGTACCCGGAGGAGACGTCCGTTTCAGGTTGGGCAGGAGACTCGGTCCGACAGAGAGGGACGTCCCTCGAACGAAGGAGTCGGTCTCGAGAGTAGACGGACTTGACAGACTTAAGGAAGAACGGCAGCCCGACCCGACTACTGGACGACTACCTGTTCCCGAGTGGGTCCAATCTGCAGAGTATTCTCGTTCCCGACGGCACGACACACTGGATTACCACTGGTGGAGGGTCGGAGATGTCGGGGGTGTCGTCTCCAGTCCGGAGTACACTAGTACAGTCCCCGTAACTGGGAGGCGACTCCAACGTCTTCGGGGACGGTGGGAAAGAGCCTAGACCCTCCACCCCGTCGACCTGTACCGCCCCGGTTGGAGGTCCAGTCCCTGAGACAGGACCTCTTGCACTCTCGGTCTCGCAGTGCACCAAGACCTCCTTCGAAGATTCTCCAGGAGAGAGGAGTCAGAGTCGAGAACATCTTGTCGGGGGGCTCTGACGGCCCCCAGACAATCTTTCTTCGTCTGTGGGTCCCCTTAAGTTACTTGGACGAGTAACGGTTGTCCCACCAGTAACGGGTGGTGACGGGTCCTGACCTCTCCGGTGGATGGACGTCCCACTTATCTGACTTAGGGGGTACGGACGGGACGAAAGACCCCACACCGGACTTGGACGTCCGTAGTGCACATGGGGCGGTGCTCTACACGACGACACCTTTCTGTGTCCCGGTCAGACATTGGAAAGAAAGTTAAGAACATTTTTTATTAAAAAGTAAAGTACTCTTAAAACTCTTTACTCTGTCCGGGTCGATGGAAACATCTTTAAGTCTCAGAGACGGTCATCCGTACAAAGACCGTGTGCGGACTAAAAAGGGTGACCGATGGACAGCGGAGGACAAACCGTAGTTCGCTCCTCAGCTTCCTACTCTGATTTTACGTTTAAAGTCAATCCCCAGCTCAAGACCCTCCCCCCTTGGACTGGGAGGGAAGCGTCCCTCTTTGTCCTTAACCGTCTTTCTTCCGGTAGTGACCCACAACACCTTCCGTCACCCACGGGGGCACGATTACTCCCTCGAGTGAACAGGTACGTAGACGGGTCGACCCACACGTCACAGAAGGTCCCACCCCCCGCCCCCTTCTTTTATCTTCAGACACCCAAAGGACCAGGTCGTGGGAGTCCTCCTACTTGACCCTCTTTCGAGAACCACCCCCTGTCCTACCAATCTGTAAGAAACATCTCTCTTTTCACTCTCCGTACATCGGTCCCGAAACAGGGGGAGACGGGACTGGGGAGGCTCTCCGTCTTTGGAGGTCGGTTCGTGGCAGTACTTCACGACGTTATTGGAGCCTCTTCTGAGTGCCCCGTCTAAGTTTCACTAATGGCGCCCCGACGTCTTTTCTCCCAAAGGACCGGTAAAGAAGATTTCCTTCCGTTACTAAAGTTTCGAGGAAAAGGTTTATCTTGGAAAAAGTAGTATTTTCTCGTGGATTGTAACTGTTAGCCCTTCAATTGTTATTAAAAAAAAAAAATGGGAACGGAAGTTCACTCGACGACTGGAACCCCTTTGTCCAGTTCCGACACACGTCAACGGTCCCTCTGACCAGAGTTCTTACTCGGAGGGCCGAGGGTCGTCGTCCCTCGAGGACAGAAGTCAGGGTGTCCGATGTGTGGGAGTCTTAAGGATTTGCTTTCGTTCTCTCTTTTTCCCGTTTTTCAAGACTCAGGCAAGTATGTTTCTCGGTTGTACCGTTCGACACTACTCCCCAAAAGGAGTAGTTTCCCGTCACCCACCCCCCGTAAAAAACGTTTATAGTGCCGGAGGGTCGTTGTCGGGAAAGACAGAGGACAGAGGGGTCGGTTCAGGATCTCTGGCTTCATGTTTCGTAGTTTCGACGAAAAGTACCGTTCTACTTATTAATGTCTTTTTGTTTCTGCGTCTATTGTTTAGACTGTTACGTGTGTATTCGGTCATCAGCAAATGTGAAGGTTCACCTTTAGAGATTCACACATTGTGTGTGCCCCGTGCTGTCCGGTGGTTCTCTCAGGAGTCTTTACGTGTACCGTCTATTGTCCAAATAAAAACAAAGTCCACCACCTTTAAAATCCTTGAAATTCGTTTTGTAGTCTTCCATTTTTAGTTATGTATGTGTTTATTACATCGACTATTTTTTTTTTTTGTTTACTTGGGATTGAATACTTTTTTCTCTGTAAAAATAATAAACATGAAAATAAACATTTATGGACAACCTGACATGGGTTGTCCGGACGTTCGGAACTTCAAAGACCCGGCCGTCTGGATTCTTTCTCGGTCGTCTGTCACTGTCTCTTTAGGTACCAAATAACCAACAACAACCACCACCGCCACCACCCCAGAATGAACAGATTTCGTTTTCAGAGCCTCTCTGTGGGTTGGTACATCTCGTCTATCGTCCGTCGTGTGCCGTCACTGGAAGTGACGGGCTCCACCACTTCCTCCGATGGTGAGTGTCCCTTCTGCCTTCAGTCCTACCGAGTAGCCTCTGGTCCTTTGGTCACCGTCCCCACCCCCCGTCCGTGGGTCCATCAAGGACTAAAGTCGGGACACCAATTCTCCTGACCCACGAGTCCACCGTGGCTCTATGACGGACATCATGACTCTATGATCATCTGTGAATCATGGACCTACGAGTCCACCGTCTATGGGTAGATTTGGGAGTCTACGCATCCCCATCCACCTCACCCCTGACCGGCCCGTCGGACTGGGATGTGACCCAAAGTACAGGAAGGGTCAAAGGTATTCGTAGAGTACGGTTCGGACTGGTACAATAGGCTTCTACGTCTCAACGCTAATGTCTTGTCCGTCACAGGACGCAGGACCTCACACCCCCACAGAGGGGGCACTCGTTCGGGACACCCGAAACTCCAGGAGAACCGGGACGTGGTACGGAGGTCGGAGGGGAACCACTGGTTGGGACTCGTCGGGAAGGACCGTACCCCTCCCGTGCGCGAGGCCCACATCACCGGGACCGGAATGACTGAGGACGGGGTCCCTCACGACGTCCCGGGTCGGACCTCGTGACCGGCTCACTTGAAATCCCGACTGAACCCACTTTGGACGTGGGTCGTGGTGGGAACGAGTGGCGACAGTGGACGGGGGTAGCGACGACGGGGTCCAAGGCGGGAGGTCCTCCGACTTGGGGCCCCAGGGTCGCTGTGCGGGGTCCAGTCGGTGTCCGACCAGAGACCCGACCGGAACCGGGAACAGACACTGGGGTGAGTGGTCTAGAGTCGACCGGTGTGAATAGTGTCCGGAGACACCAAACCCGTCCGACCAAGTGGAGGGTCGTAGTACACGGGCCAGCGAGTCAGGACCGGCTGAGGAACACTAGGGGACCTGACCCCGGGCGGTCCGAGGAGACAGGTACCCTAAAAAGTCCGTACTTATGACCTCACCCAACGACACTGGAGGAGGTCCCTTAGAAAGACTGGACCCCAAACTTGGGATTGGGGTCGTAGTATAGCTCGTAGAACCTTTCTCCAATCACGAAAAAGAGGGACTTCTGTCAAAGACCCACTTTGACCAATAGAGGGTCACTGTCCCGACTTCTGTCAAAGACCCACTTTGACCAATAGAGGGTCACTGCCCCTCCAAGAGACGTGAGAGAAACGAACTAGGTGGACCTACACCTGAACCTTCGCGGGAAGAAGGGGGACTCGGGGACCGTCGAGTTTTGGGGAGAAGGACCGTCGAAGTCCCCGTAGTCCCCAGAACAACTACAACGTGGGGTCAAAGACGAGTCCCGGTCCGAGACTCACCGAACTCTTCCACCGACCTCGGACGTCCTATTCGTCTCCCATCTCCTACGACACCAGGGTCCCGACCCAACCCTACCTCTGGCCTACAGGTTACTGGACCCTTGCGGTCCGAAGGGTCGACCTCGAGACCCCCGTCGGAGTCCCACCAAGATGGACGGCCAGGAAGACTTTTGTGTCAGGGAGACGGATGTCTCGGGATTCAGGAGGGGCACGGGGGAGGGAGTGTGAGGAGTGTCCCTTTCCAGAAACACCTCGTCTAGGAAGGACCGTCCAGGACTCCGACGTAGGCCTCCCGTGTCTAGGTTTGTGCCCCACGGTAGCCGTCGCCCCTCGACCGTCAGAGGTCCCTCTGTCAGGCCATTGTCGAGTAAAACTGTGTTACTCCGTACCACCACTGACCGAGTCCACGATCCCTAACCCCGGTCCCGAGACTCGACTATAGATAGTCACCGAACCGTGACAGT
Organism: Capra ibex; assembly: GCA_006410555.1. NCBI lineage: Eukaryota > Metazoa > Chordata > Mammalia > Artiodactyla > Bovidae > Capra > Capra ibex. The sequence goes on from SJYO01037955.1 coordinate 58,310,075, forward strand.
AGGGTCGAGTAGGTAGAAGGGGCCTTGAACTCCTCCTTTCTTACCCCGTTGGACCCTAAAACCGGTTAATAGAAGGACAAAGTTATACTGTTTATCTTCAACCCTTCTTTATTTCTTAGTTACGTTGAACCCCTTCGAAAAGATAGGGACGACCTTTTACTAGGACCAGCCTCGAGTTCCCTTGGGACACAAGACTGTCCTCCACCGTAACAACCACCTCTCTGAAGTGGGGTGGGGTCCAGACACTGCCTGGGGTTCAAACTTCCAACCACCTCTCTCGAGTGGGGTGGGGTCCAGACACTGTCTGGGACCCAAACTTCCAACTACCTCTCTGGAGTCGGGGTGGGGTCCACACACTACCTGGGACCCAAACTTCCAACCATCCTCTTCCGTTACCGTGGGGTGAGGTCATGAGAACGGACCTTTTAGGACACCTGTCCCCTCGGACCACCCGACGTCAGGTACCCCAGAGATTCAGCCTATGTATACTGACTCGCTGAAGTGAAAGTGAAAAGTGAAAGTACGTAACCTCTTCCTTTACCGTTGGGTGAGGTCACAAGAACGGACCTCTTAGAGTCCCTGCCCCCTCGGACCACCCGACGGTAGATACCCCAGCGTGTCTCGACCTGTACTAACTTCACTGAATCGTCGTCTCTGGAGTCGGGGTGGGGTCCAGACACTGTCTGAGGTCTAAACTTCCAACCACCTCTCTGGAGTCGGGGTGGGGTCCACACACTGCCTGGGGCTCAAACTTCGTTCGTGTGAGGACCTATGTCGTCCGACCCTCCTCCCCTGCTAAGCAGTGGTAGGATCCCCTGCCACTATTTGACGACATTTTCCTCTCTCTGTCGGACCTTGTAGCCAGAAGTCAGGAGGGTGTCTCCCGACCGCAGACACAGGGAGGGGAACTGGGACCCACCGGGAGACAGAGAAAGATTTTCTCTCACCGTTCTATCACTCCGTCTTAAGGACTCTACTCTAGAAAAATTTCCGGCACCGAGGGGACTCTTTCCAGAGACCCGTGAGGTCTTCCGTCCGGGGTTCCCGTCGCGAGTCTCTGTCTTCCACGGCTTCTCGGGTCGGGACCTCGTCTCACCGGTCAACACATCCTGCCCTTTGGACTCTCTTACGGTCTGTAGGGGTAGAAGGATCGACTCCAGAGTCTGGACCCTTACTTTCCATTCGACCAGGAGGTACGGCACGAGTTTTAGTTTGGTCAGTCAGGACCCCTTTAGTCGGGACTTATACGTTGTAACCTTCCTGATTACGACTTCGACTTCGAGGTTGTGAAACCGGTAGACTACGCTTCTCGACTGACTAACCCTTTTTTTGGGACTACGACCCTTTCTAACTGCCGTCCTCCTCTTCCCCGACTGTCTCCTACTCTACCAAATTACCGGAGCGACTGAGTTACCTGTACTCAAACTCGTTCGAGACCCTCTACCACTACCTGTCCCTCGGGACCGCACGACGTCAGGTACCCCAGCGTTTCTCCACCTGTGCTGACTCGCTGACTTCTTGTCGTTCTATGTAGACGCACAAGTATACGGTGTCGTAAAAATAGGTAGGTAGACAACTAAGGTAGGAAGACAACTATCCGTGAATCTAGTGAAGACATGTACCTGTTAATATTTATTACGATACTTGTGTCCCCACGCACATAGAAAAACTTAATTAAAAACAAAACAAAAAACCCATATGTGGGTCCTTGCCTTAACGACCCGACACAACATCACGATAAAAATAGTTCACCCTTTAATCCTATTATCGAACAAGATGTAAAGTATCCTAAAATTCTTTAAGAGTTTTGTCTAAACCTCTTGACCAAAACTTTTAATCTTTAACAGTAAATTTATACCACCGAACATTGAAAAATGACGTATTATTTAACGGAATACGACGACGACGATTCAGCGGAATCAGTACAGGCTGAGACACACTGGGGCATCTGTCGTCGGGTGGTCCGAGGGGGCAGGGACCCTAAGAGGTCCGTTCTTGTCACCTCACCCAACGGTAAAGGAAGAGGTTACGTACTTTCACTTTTCACTTTCACTTCAGCGAGTCAGTACAGACTGAGAAGCGCTGGGGCACCTGACGTCGGGTGGTCCGAGTAGGTAGATACCCTAAAAGGTCCGTTCTNACGATTCAGCGGAATCAGTACAGGCTGAGACACACTGGGGCATCTGTCGTCGGGTGGTCCGAGGGGGCAGGGACCCTAAGAGGTCCGTTCTTGTCACCTCACCCAACGGTAAAGGAAGAGGTCACGTACTTTCACTTTTCACTTTCACTTCAGCGAGTCAGTACAGACTGAGAAGCGCTGGGGCACCTGACGTCGGGTGGTCCGAGGAGGTAGATACCCTAAAAGGTCCGTTCTCATGACCTCACCCCACGGTAACGGAAGAGGTTTTAACGGAATAAGGAATCAGTAAATTTCGTTGTTTCTACAGAGTCTCAAATACGTCGAGTCTTTAAACCCCTAGTCGATAGACCCGTCGAGACTGAGTCCCAGAGAGTCCTTCCACACCCGTGTACACTCGTCCTGACCCTCGACAAAGGTTCTACCACGGGTGCACCGACGAGGGTCCTCCGAAGTGGCAAAGAACCTACATCTGCCCTCCGGTGGTAGGTTCCGAGGGAGTAACAGGAGTGTCTTCTAAAACATACCTGTGTTTCTTCCGAAAGTCCACGATAATATAAATCTACGTTTTGTTGGGTTACCATACTTATGATTTTAATCGTAGTGGAGTGTCTGTTCCTCCCTGAAGGGACCATCGAGTGGACCATTTCTTAGGCGGACGTTACGTCCTCTGGAGCCAAGTTAAAAACCCAGCCCTACTAGGGGACCTCTTTCCTATGCGATGGGTGAGGTCATAAGGACGGACCTCTTAAGGTACCTGTCTCCTCCGACCGTCCCATGTTTCTCGGTCTGTGTTGACTCCCTGATTCGTGTCGTGTCGTGGAGTGTCAGTTCCCTTGACCCCATGTCTGTGTAGCTCGTTCGACGGTCGCCGGTGGGACCCTTTCGACCCCACCCCAGGTCCTTTGAGTGTAGATCTTGGACGTCCACCGGGAGTCGGAGAGGTGTCATGGAAGGAAAGTATTCGTCGAAGTATTTTCAAAGGTAAGAGAAGGGAAAAGAAAACTCGCAGAAATAAGAAAAATTTAAACCCCACAAAAAAGGTTTCATTAGGTCTGTCCAAAGAGAAACCTGCACAATCTCTTAGTGGGGGAAGGTAGTCGGTAAGTGAGGTGTGAATGACGTCTCCTGACTAATTCGCCCGAGTCACCCCGAAGGGTCCTCCACGATTACCATTTCTTGGACGGACGGTTACGTCCTCCGATTCTCTGGACCCAAGCTAGGGACCCACCCCTTCTAGGGGACCTCCTCCCGTACCGTCAGGTGAGGTCATAAGAACGGACCCCTTAGGGTGCCTGTCTCCTTGGACCACCCGATATCAGACCCCCAAAGTTTCTCACCCTGTACTGACTCCCCTGAATCACCACACTACTATGATTTTTCTTCGGTCTCTGTCTCCATGAATAAACCCCTAGGTTCAAATCGACATTTTCGGTTGCCGAAGGGGTCCCGTCCGGAACCCCGGTCGAAAACGGAACAAGTAAAAAAGTCTGGAACAAGAGGGGCCCAAGGGCCCGAGTGGGAAAGGGACCGGTACCAAGGACCCTTCAGAGAAGGAGTTGGTGTCTAGTCGTGGACTCTTACACGTCGCCCCTTTGTGTATTCATACACATCTACACTGGAACATACAAGGTCGGGTTTCTCCTACTATTCTTGTAAAAGTTATTTTTCATTACTTAATCCCTCACCTTCTCTCATTGAACGACTGCTAAAACTTTTGTTGTTGTTGTTGTTGTTGTTGTTTTTGTTCCCCATTTTGGAGATATCTTTAAAATAAATTTTTTACAATCTGACCAAATACTTTGTGATAGGGAGACAGGGGTTTACGGACTGGTTCAGGGACGGGCGGAGAGGACAAATAAGGACTCCGACCCACTCTTACCGGAAGGGTCGAGTCGTCGCGGCGGACCACCGTGTCCCCGGTCTTCGTTGTTCGTTGTGGGGACTTTACAAATTTACGTCCACTGTTCTGAAAGAGTCTTCAGGATGTACAAAAGGGGATCACTAAATCCATCTGGAAAAGTATATGAAACTACTATTAGAAGTAGTCATCTAACATGGTTCAATTATCGTTATCGTTGTGATACTAAAAGAGTCATCAGTACATACCTACACTCTCAACCTGGTATCTCTTCCGATTCACGACTTCTTACCTACGAAAACTTGACGCCACAACCTCTTCTGAGAACTCTCAGGAAACCTATCGTTCCTCTAGTTTGGTCAGGTAGGATTTCCTTTAGTCAGGACTTATAAGCAACCTTCCTGACTACGACTTCGGCTTCGAGGTTAGGAAACTGGTGGACTACATTTCTCGGTTAAGTAACCTTTTCTGGGACTACGACCCTTTCTAATTCCCGTCCTCTTCTTCACCCACTGTCTCCTACTCTACCAACCTACCGTGGTGACTGAGCTATCTGTACTCGGACTCGTTCGAGGCCCTCTACCACTTCCTGCCCCTTCGGACCGCACGGCGTTAGGCACCCCAGCGTTTCTCAGCCTGTGCTGACTCGCCGACTTGTTGTTGTTGTTCGTCGTCACTCGACTCGTCTCCGCGTCAGTGTTTGGTCTGGGCCGGGGAGGAGAAAGTCAGGACCCGGGTCGCCAGACTGGCGTATTACTTTTACCGTGTAAATGACTCGCGAAGTGTACACAATCTCTTAAATCACCTTACGAAAAAAAGATAAAAGTAGTACAAAGAGAAACATAGACTTCGTATGTGTAACTCGTTTGAGGTCCTCTACCACTTCTGACCATTCGGACCACACGACGGCAGGGACCCCAACGTTTCTCAACCTGTACTGAATCGTTGACTCGGTGTAGTAATGTAAATATAATACTAAAGTATAATATACGGTTCCGGATTCATATCTGGCCCCTAAGTTCGAGGGTAATTTCTACTTGTTCCATTAAAGTTACCCCAGTATAAGACCCTCCTCTTCCTCTGTTGCAGATTGGTTGATTAGTAATGACACGGAAGGACCACCCGGTCCACTATTTCTTAGGTGGACGTTACACCCTCTGGACCCAAACTAGGGATCCAACCCTTCTAGGGGACCTCCTCCCGTACCGTTGGGTGGTATCATAAGAACGGACCTCTTAGGGGCACCCGTCTTCCCGGACCGCTTTACGTCAGGTACCCCAGCGTCTCTCAGTCTGTACTGACTCGTCGATTCGTGTCGTGCACTGAGATTTCGATCTCGTCGTAAAAAGTCTTCCCTCGGGTCAAGGTACTCCCGCAGTGTTCTTAGATTGGACCCCACTTGAACAGACTCTAGAATTCCAGTTCCTACCTTTCGGCCTCTTCCTTCCTCACCTGTGTGTGAGACAGGGGCGACAGAACCGCCCCTGCACCCTAAACTCTCCGTGACTTCCCTCCCTCCCGTGCAACGGAAACCCTCTGTCTCGTTTCCGGTCGGACCGACGGACGTCCCTCACTCACTAGGGTCCTGTCGACTACCACCCTTCCGACCACCCCCGGGTACACGTCCCGATGTCCTCCGGGGGAAAGTTGGAGGTGTGAACCCTACCACCTCTGGGTGAGGGTGCAGAGTACCAGAAACGTCGAACTGGGTCTGACCACTACCGCCGTTTCCTTCGTCTCTTCTCTCTACTCTCCCTAAATCCTCTACTTTGGAACGACTACTCACCTCCTTCCGCACCCGTCGTCTCCCCATAGACCCCAGACCGGACCCGGAGACCTCTGGACCCCTCTCCCTCTCAACCCAGAACACATGTGGAACCTACACTCCACCGAAATCTTGAAGGTCCCTACAGTAAGACCATTAACCCCTATAACCGCTCGGAAAATGCCCTCCAGTTCGGACCTAAATATGTGTAATTATATGTAAGAGTCCCCGGAGGGACCACCGAGTCACCATTTCTTAGACGGTCGGTCACTTCTTCTACGTTCAAGTTAGGAACCAGACCCTTTTAGGGGACCCACTCCTTGACTGTTGGGTGAGTTGATAAGAACGGACCTCTTAGGGTACCTGTCTCCTCGGACCGTCCGATGTCAGGGATCTCGGCGTTTCTCAGCCTGTACTGACTAACTGACCTTTTGTCGTTGTTATGGAATAGTCTCCGTGTGGATATGTGTGTCTGTCGGGGAAGTACCAAAATTACCACTAAATTTTACGTTCTAAGTTTTACGTTTTGACTTCTCTAGCTCTCTCCTCTCCTTTGCTTTCGTCTGCTCTTTTCCTCTCCCATGTCCTCTCCTGGGGTGGCGGGGCGTAGTTCCCATTGTTCGGTCGTCTGGGTGCCGTCCTCGTAGGACCCAGGTCGAGTCCGGAAGCCGTGCACTGTGGTAGTGGAACGAGGACGGAGGTTTAGACGTCCTGAGAGACGACCGGTCTGTTCGTCCTTTCTCTCAAGGCCTTTACTACGAACCGACTTTACTACGTCTTTGTGGTGTCCAGTCGCAGGGGTTGGCGTACGTGTGGTCAGAGAAACTTCCACTGGAGTGGAGACTTCTTTCTGTTTTTGTCGTAGTATGTTTGCTTTCGTACCCAAGGGAAGGGGCCTCCCTACGGACGCCAGTACCAGTGAGGGAGCTCTGCAAGAATTAGGACTCTGGACCGTGTTGAAAACAATTTACGAATCTCTTACCACTCTCCCTCTTTGCTTACTCAGTCATACTCCCCGTCTGTTTTGGGGGTTCCTGTAGACCCAGGTCCCGGGTCTTGGTCCATACCACCCCACACGTCGTTTCCCGTCACTTCCCCGTCTCTCTTTCCTCCACGGTTAGTCACCCAAAGTCCACCCCTGGAACAGGACCAACGGTTTCCCTTGTCTACACTAACGTCACAGTAAAGTTTGGTTTCTCTCCGTCTCCTTAAGCCACCCTTTCTGGGATAGGGTGGTGACGGCCGACCTGTCTGTTTTTCCTTTCTGTATACCCGGTGGAGGTCCTCGGTCTTATCCGCTCTTCTACTTAAGGGAAGATCTTGAAGGGCTTCCTAGGTCGGGACAGTTGGGCACTACAGTCGTGTACCTCCAGTTCCAGTGTGAGACCTGAAGGGAGCGAGATTCTATTGAGTGGACAAGAGAAAGTTCGGTGAGTCAAACACTACTTAAGAACGTCGTCGGTATCTGTTAATTAGGTCAACTATAGATGTGTCTGTATAAGTCTAGTTTCATTTCTTCTTCGGAGTCTGAAGTCAGAGGTGAAGACGTCGAAGTAAACGACGAATATCTCAGACGACCGGTCCGGTGACGCTGTCCTTCGGGAGAGGTGTCGGTCTCCGTCTCCGTCGCTAACCACCCGAGACAGGACAGAAGGACAGAGACCCGACACACACATGTTGACACTGGTGTACACACACACAGTCTCTCGTACGACATATACACACGTACACCTCTCGTGCGTACACACACACTCACAGTCACACCCGAATAATGTACACGTGTACACCACACGCACACGCGGACACACTCCTTACACGTATCTTCTTAGACGGGTGGTACGTCCTCTGGACCCAATGTAGGGACCACCCCTTCTAGGGGACCTCTTTCTTTACCGTCGGGTGAGGTCATAAGAACGGACCTTTTAGGGTGCCCGTCTCCTCGGACCGCCCGATGTCAGGTACCCCACTTTCTCAACCTACGCTGACCCACTGATTGTGTCAAAAAGGGAACGCACACATGTGTTCGTACGTACACATGAGTATGCACATGTTCGCGACCGCGTTCCTCCGTTGTGGTCATCGTCTTCCCGTCTGACTTTAGTCCACGGTTCTCTGGTCTCGAACTTAAGTTCGAGGTAGGGAGGGTCGAGGGCCGGGACCAGTGGTCGTAATCCGAGGGCACACTCACCACTACGACGACTCTGAGGACGCCTTCGGACGCCCTCAAAGGGTGGTCCTTCAGAGACGTCTCAAGTCCCAGGTGAAGTCCGTGGTTGTCCACCGTCCACGATGTAACACGAAGTAAATTGGACTACTCGTTTCTTACAACGAGAAGATTGAAAGGTAAACATAGTAGAGGAGGTCGACGGGATGCTTTTTATTTAGTCTGAAATAAAAACCCCCCGAGGTTTTAGTGACGTCTACCACTGACGTCGGTACTTTAATTTTCTGTGAATAAGGAACCTTCTTTTCAATACTGGTTGGATCTATCGTATAAGTTTTCGTCTCTGTAATGAAACGGTTGTTTCGAGGTAGAGCAGTTCCGATACCAAAAAGGTCGCAAGTACATACCTACACTCTCCACCTGACACTTCTTTCGACTCGTGGCTTCTTAACTATGAAAACCTGACACCACAACCTCTTCTGAGAACTCTCAGGGAACCTGACGTTCCTCTAGGTTGGTCAGGTAAGATTCCCTCTACTCGGGACCCACAAGAAACCTTCCTTACTACGATTTCGACTTTGAGGTTATGAAACCGGTGGAGTACACTTCTCAACTGAGTGACCTTTTCTGAGTACGACCCTCCCTAACTCCCGTCCTCCTCTACCCCTGCTATCTCCTACTCTACCGACCTACCGTAGTAGCTGAGCTACCTGCACGTAAACTCACTTGGGCCCTCTACCACTACCTGTCCCTCCGGACCTCACGACGGTAAGTACCCCAGGTTTCTCAGTCTGTGCTGACTCGTTGACTTGATTTGACTCCGCCGAATCTTCTCGTCTTTTCATAAAACAGACCTTCAAACAACCGATCTTCAAACTCCAGTGTCACACCTGTCCCAACCGAGAAAGCCTTGGACAAGGTCCGGGAATGTACTACAAGAGGGGTATACATACAAACACACATACACTATAGGGGGAAATATTCCTGTAGTAAGTATTACCTAATAGGTCATACCGGAGTAGGTTCACTTAATGTAGACATTACCAGGATAGAGGATTATGATAGTGTAAGACTCCAGGACCCTCAATCAAGAAGTTGTATCCTGTGTTAAGTTGGGTATTGTAACATCTAATCAATGGTATAAATTGTATCATATTCTGTGACCTTTGTAATAGACATATAGTTTGAATGGTACACTTCTACTAAATACTAGTTGGGTAGACATCTAAACAGACAGATAGTCAATCGTCCCCTTTTTCACCCTTGTCTCGGTCTAAAATATAAGAACCCGAGGTTTTAGTGACACCTACCACTGACGTCACTATTTTAATTTTCTAGAACGAGGAACCTTACTTTCGATACTGTTTGTATCCGTCGTATAATTTTTTGTCTCTGCAGTGAAACGACCTTTTCCAGGTATATCAGTTTCGATACTAAAAGGGTCATCAGTACATACCTACACTCTCGACCTGGTATTTCTTCCGACTCGTGGTTTTTTAGCTGCGAAAGTCTAGTATCACGACCTCTTCTGTGAACTCTCAGGGAACCTGACGTTCCTCTAGTTTGGTCAGTTAGGATTTCGTTTACTTGTGACTTATAAGTAACCTTCCTGACTACGACTTCGACTTTGAGGTTATGAACCCGACGGACTACGCTTCTTGACTGAGTAACCCTTTCTGGGACTACGACCCTTTCTAACTCCCGTCCTTCTCTTCTCCTACTGTCTCCCCCCATACTAATCTATCGCATTGACTGCCACCTGTACATAAACTCGTTTGAGGCCCTCTGTCTCTTCCTGTCTCCTCGGACCGGACGACGTCTTCTGCCTCGATGTGCTGAATCTCTGGTTTATTATTGTTGCTGCATAGCTAATAGATAGTAGACAAACAGGTGTCTAGATAGTCAGGATCGACAGTAGTAGATAGAGGGATGAACAACAAGTCAACGATTTGGATGGATGAATGGATAGTAAAGTCAAGTCAAGACAGGGAGTCAGTACAGGTTGAGACGCTGGGGTACCTGACGTCGTACGGTCCGGAGGGACAGGTAGTGGTTGAGGACCTCAAACGAGTCTGATTTCAGGTAACTCAGCCACTACGGTAGGTTGGTAGAGTAGTAGACAGTAAGGGAAGAGGAGGGTGGAAGTTAAAAAGGGTCGTAGTCCCAAAAAAGTTTACTCAGTCAAGAAACGTAATCCACCGGTTTCATAACCTTAAAGTCGAAATCGTAGTCAGGAAGGTTACTTGTGGGTCCTGACTAGAGGAAATCTTACCTGACCAACCTAGAGGAACGTCAGGTTCCCTGAGAGTTCTCAGAAGAGGTCGTGGCGTCAAGCTTTCGTAGTTAAGAAACCACGAATCGAAAGAAATATCAGGTTGAGAGTGTAGGTATGTATTGATGACCTTTTTGGTATCGAAACTGATCTGCTTCGAAACAACCGTTTCATTACAGAGACGAAAACTTATACGATAGATCGAACCAGTATTGAAAAGAAGGTTCCTCATTCACAGAAAATTAAAGTACCGACGTCAGTGGTAGACGTCACTAAAACCTCGGGTTTTTCTATTTCAGACTGTGACAAAGGTCACAAAGGGGTAGACAAAGGGCACTTCACTACCCTGGAAGGCTTACAACTCGAAATTCGGTTGAAAAAGTGAGAGGAGAAAATGAAAGTAATTTTCCGAGAAATCAAGAAGTAAAAGACACATTCCCACCACAGTAGACGTATAGACTCCAATAACTATAAAGAGGACCGTTAGAACTAAGGTCAAACACGAAGTAGGTCAGGTCGTAAAGAGTACTCCATGAGACGTATCTTCAATTTATTCTTCCTACTGTTATATGTCGGAACTGTATGAAGAAAGGGTTAAACCTTGGTCGGACAAAAGGGTACAGGTCAAGATCGACAACGAAGCACGGGACGTATGTCTAAAGAGTCCTCCGTCCATTTCACCAGACCATAAGGGTAGAGAAATTTTTAAAAGGTCTCAAACAACACTAGGTGTGTCAGCTTCCGAAACCCTATCAGTTATTTCGTCTTCATCTACAAAAAGACCTTGAGAGAGAGAAAAAGCTACTAGGTTGTCTACGACCGTAGAGTCTTGTCTACGATAATAAGTGGTTCTTTATAGAAAATCCTCCTAGAATATATTTTGTAGATACATATTAATATGCAAACGTTAATGTTCCTCATAGTTATTAACCACATCTGGTACATTGAAATTTTATCTCTTTTGTGGAAGTTGGACACCCTCGTCACTCCACGCACCAATATGAAAAGTTTGTGTAATGGTCGTCTCCCGTGAGGTTCGATTTAAAACTTTACGTAAAGTCAACCAAAAATTTACAGAAGACCCCTCTTCGTGTTTAGTTAATTAAGGTAGACACACATAGTCTACGTGCATATCAAAGAAAAATGGTACCCCAGCGTTTCTCAGTCTGTGTAGAATCGCTGACTTGTCGTTGTTACCAAAGAAGTATTCCTTTTTATTTCCTCGAGAGGAGCCATTTGTCTATATGTTTAATTTCCGAGTCACACCGGGAGACTTTATTAAAGTATGCATTGTTGAGAAAGATTTATCTGTAACGGACCTAAAAATCCCTCTTTGTGTCACACTGTAAAGAGTATCTAAGATTCACTTGAAAAACTTTACCCAAATGAAGGTAAGTTTCTTACCTCTAAAATCCCCTAACCGTCATTAAGGCTATTGGACAAATTAAGTACGTTCTAAAGAATACGTCGGTTGCAGCCTTCTCTGGAACGTCCCAGAAGAGTGACAGAGGTACTGTTCCTGGGAGACGCACGAGTCAATTCCTTCACTCTGATTTCCAAATCCATCTTTTGTTGAGGAAATTTTAAAAAGACAAAAAAAAAAAAAAGTATATACTGGCGACGTCGAAGGATCTCATGAGGTTTCCTCTTATATAATAGAGTCTCCGACGGACAAGTCTTCAAACATAACATAAGTGTCGCGAGGACTGTTCGTCTAGAGGTACCTATAATGATAGATTTTCGTAATGAACCCTTACCTATTCCCCTAAAATAAACGATCAATAAGAGAGTAAATCCAGTTGAAGACTTATACTTAACTGGTCAACTGTCGATAGATCTTTTGTCTATTTGAATAGATTATGTCAAAACTTATCTAAGTACTTAAATTTAATGGACGAAGGACCTTCATCGATTTTGCCAGGTCCTCTCTTGCTGAAAGATTTGAACCATTTAGTAGGTATTTAACTTAAAATAAATTTTTCAGACTATGGAAGTATAATTATGATTTTAAGTAAAGAAAGACGTCTGATGACTTATTTTTAGTTTGACACGAAGGATTATCGTAAACTATTCCACTCTCCTTACCCTTGAAAAACGACTTCTTAACTACGAAAATTTGACGCCATAACCTCTTCTGAGAACTCTCAGGGAACCTGACGTTCCTCTAGGTTGGTCAGGTAAGATTGCCTCTAGTCGGGACCCACAAGAAACCTTCCTTACTACGATTTCGACTTTGAGGTCATGAAACCGGTGGAGTACGCTTCTCAACTGAGTAACCTTTTCTGAGACTACGACCCTCCCTAACTCCCGTCCTCCTCTTCCCCTGTTGTCTCCTACTCTACCGACCTACCGTAGTGGCTGAACTACCTGTACTCAGACTCACTTGAGGCCCTCAACCACTACCTGTCCCTCCGCACCGCACGACGCCAAGTACCCCAGCGTTTCTCAGCCTGCGCTGACTCGCTGACTTGACTTGACTTGACTTTCGATTTGACCCTTATTTTATGAAATAGTAGCGTGAATGTTCAAAGAAATCGTGTCAAGTCTATCTTTGGACCCGAACATTGAAGTCTTAGTAGTTTTTTGTCCACATGCTTAAATAGAAAAGTTATTAGCTATAATGTCTTTCTCCTACACTTGGTATTTCCATTTACAAATTTGCCGCTGTTTTATAGACTTACTTTTGCCAGTGGACGAAACTTTCGTATCAAGTTTGTTGAGTAAAAATTTTCAAAATGAAAAAAAAATGCCAAAAAAAAAAATGACTCAATATCAACTAAATCTTATACTATGGTCGAAGTACACGTGTCGTCACTAAAGTGTCGACGTTTCCGCTACGAGGTGAACATCAATGATACTTTATGACCGACACCAGAGACACGACGTGCCTCCGAACACAGACTAAATAAAATGTGTGTCACCAAACACGGGGATCTAAGAGATGGGGCAGGTCGGCGAGGGGTAAAGAGAGAGGGATGTCCGTACCTCAAACAAGAGACATAGACAAATGGTAACAATATGAGTCATCTAACAAAATCGAAAAAAAATATTATATGTATATTCACTATAGTAGATCCTAATAAAAAAGAGACAGACTGAATAAAGGAGTTCGTACTAAACGAGGTTCAAGTACGTACGACAACGTTCACCGTTTTACGGTAACAACAAGTATCGACTCATCATAGGGTAACGTAAATATGTCGATCGAACATAAATATCAAGAACGGTACGTCTTTGGTCCGACCACTTGATCGATACTTGAACGACGGAGGGAGCACCTGAGGTCCGCAAACAACTACCAAGGGTACCGTCCTCTCTGGTGAACCCACCTACCTTCCGGAACTCGTCTTGGGAAAGTTCCTACCGGACTCACGAGCCCCCAACCCTACCACTCGTACTACAGTCCCCATGACCCCCCTCTACTCTCTGGGTTCCCTCAACCCGAAAATGTAGTGTAACCTGCCTGTGCAAGACCTTCGTCATGACCTCTAGTCTCTACCGTACCTGTCGACTGTGGAACACGACACTGTGGTCGAAATGTCCAGTACCCATAGTCGACCTGGGGCACCAGGGACCCCTCGACCGCAGGACCTTACACATGAGTCGCACATGTCAAACCTCGGGAGAGTCGGACCTCAGTAGAAAGAAGACTCCCTGAGCACAAGATCCACTCGTTCCGACACCACCTCAGGTCACCGAAGGTCCTGACACATGTCAAACCTCGGGAGAGTCGGACCTCAGTAGAAAGAAGACTCCCTGAGCACAAGATCTACTCGTTCCGACACCGCCTCAGGTCGCCGAAGGTCGTGACACAGGTACCTGTCCCTTAAACCGTCAGAGACGACCTATGTCTGTAAAAGAAGAGACAGGAGGGGGTTGGTCTCACAGTCCGAAACCCCTACAAAGGACATGCTAGACCCAAAATTCAGGCTCTATCTCTTTTGTTATTCGAAAAAGAATCCTTTTTATAGGATCCAGTACTAAATTTCAAAATATTGCAGTTTACTAGGTGGAAAGTCTAGATGAGTAGTTCTGAAGTCACCACCCACAGTGATTCCTCCTTATTTGTATAAACCTTACACGTCGGGTTTTTCAGTAGTGATCATTTATTATTTCTTCCAAAATCGAATACTAAAGATAGATTGAGAATCTAGTATATGTCAGGACTTATATAATGAAGTAACACACACACACTTCATACATAATCAACGAGTCAACACAGGCTGAGAAACGCTGGGGCACCTGACATCGAGTGGTCCGAGGAGACCGATACCTTAAGAGGTCCGTTCTCATGACCTCACCCAACGGTAAGAGAAGAGGTCACCAAAAGGACTGGGTCCCTAACTTGAGTCCAGAGGACGTAACGTCCGTAGACGAAATCATCTCTCTAAATTAAAATTTTGTATAAAATTGATCTCTTATGAAAATACAATAATGTTAATAGGTAGATGTAACTAAATGTAAAGTTTTTCTTTTTTTATGGTTTTAAGATAAATGTTTAAGTCTCATAGTTATTAGTTTGAAGTGTTACATTTATAATCGTACTTATAATAGACAAAAGAGGTACATCTTAATGAAATATGCGTCATTAGAATACCCATATTAAAGGAAACCGTCTCTGGAACCCCTAAATGGACACTTTCTACCTGTACCCATCTAAAGAACGGAAGAATAAGAAGGATTACTGTTAGAATGATGACCAAACTCGACTCTTATCTCTTTATTGAGAACAGACATAAGAATTTAAGGTGTCTTTTAATTCATGGAAACCAGATCTCTCAAAGAGAGAAGGACCGAGGACCCAGAGTGAGTGTCGGAGTAAAGTTCGCGAGTCCATCTTCCGTTTGGCGTCCACGCTAAAGAAGGACCTCTCCGTGAGTTTCACAAATTGATAAATACTTTAGTACGTGTAAAGAGGGAGATGAATGGGTGCTGCTCTCCTGAGTGCACCGACTAGACGGGTGGAGGGTGCGGACAAGACTTGCACTACTTAGTACACCCGTACACTAGACACTTTAGTCAAATAGTCACATTACTCGCCGCTGGGGACCTCGGGTAGTCAATAATCTTTCCAAACGACGCCGTCTGCGACGTCTGCGACCGTCTCGTACACCAAGAGGGGAATCTGTAGAGACTAATCACGACCCTCCCAGTCCGAAGTGCCGGTGTCCCTTTCTGATCTCGATGACATTACTAGTTTACCCTTTTCTGTGCTACCTTCGGTGACTGTCGAAATATTTTTCAAATTTTAATACCGATGAAATGGTACAAAATCCGTACGTCATTTCACTAAGATAACGGATATATATATACAGGAAAAATCTAAGAAAAGATAATATCTAATAATAACACTCTATAACTTATATCAAGGGACACGATATGTAGTTCAGGAATGACAAGTAGATCAAATATATATTATCACACGTAGACAATTAAGGTCTAAGGGTTAAATAGGAGTGGGGATTGAAAGGGGAAACCATTGACATTGAAACAAAAGAACCAGACACTCAGATAAATGTGAAACGTTTATTCAAATAAACATAGGTAAAAATCCAAGGTGTGCATTACTATGTTACACTACAAACAGACAAATTTAATGAAGTGAATTATTCTATTAGGGATACAACGATGTTTCCCATAATAAAGTTTTAAAAATTCTGACTCGATATAAGGTAAGGTAACGTACCGACTCACTATGTGTGTGTGTGTAGACAGAGGAAAATATATATCTAGAAGAAATAGGTAGGTAAACAACAACCTGTGAATGTAACAAAGGTATAAAACCAATGACATTTGTCACGACGATACTTGTGACTCCACTTACATAGAAAAGTTTAATGTCAAAAACAAAAAAGACCTATATAAGGGTCCTCACCCTAACGACCTAGTATACCATTTTTTAAATGTACACGTCATACTACCGTAGATATATATACACACATCTGTGTGTGTGTGTGTGTGTGTGTGCGTACGTGTGTGAGGGAAAAGGTGGAGAGAGTCTATGAATCCCACATCTAGTCACACAGTGTGACGTCCGGTAGAAATCGACATGGGACCCGTTCGTCTGTTAGGGTACCCCATCTTTAAGTGTAGAGGGAGGGACTATGTGACGGGGGACTTTACACGAAGTAGAGTAGAACTCTGTGAGGTCTGGAAGGTCCTCTACTTAAGACTCGTCCATTTAAAGTCCACTTACACCTTTGGGGCATACTCTCCAACCCCCCCCCCCCGAGGACCTCGTAGTGTTACCAGAACTCTAGGAACCAGAAGGGACCGAACCTACGAAGACTTAGGTTCCTCTTATCAATTCCTCCGTTCTTCGACTGGAAGTACACGAGGTTCTTCGGGAGTGAGAAACATTTTGGGTCTCGGAGAAGTCGGTGGTCGAATTTGAGAGTCTTATTGGACCTACAAAGATCTTTTTAAACACGAAATATTCACTACTGTTTTCTTTCTCTAAAAAATTTTACCACCTTTTGAGACTCCGACAGGAAGTCTTACTGGGTCCCTTTGGAGACTTTATCCTTTGGGTCTTTCTCCGGGTTCTTTCCGGAGAAGTTCCGGGTGAACGTCGGGGGAGGGGTGGGTTTTGATTGGGGAGGGGGAACGACTTCCCGAAGTCAAACAAAGGGACGGACCTTACACGGGGACACCTCCCTCCGGAACCGGTGTATTTTACGAGGGGAGGACCTCGTTGGTACCCCGTCTCACGTCTACCGTATATGATCTCTACCTCAGACCCGAAGTAGAGGACCATCGACACACTAGGCCTATTCAATAAGTAGGCCCAGAGTAAAAGAAGGAAACGTATTACATGTCTAATACTTTTCATTTGTTTTACTTCATTAATTCGTACTTAGATTGTTAACGTTTTTGTGACTACTTACTTCAGTTTTAGATTTATTTACGTCTTTGTATCACAGGTACTTAACCTTTTGAGTTGAATAATTTCTACAGACTAAAAAGATTTAAGTAGATGTCTAAATTACGTTCCGGATGGTTTCAGGGTCTTTCATAAAAACATCTGTACACCACAACCAAATCAGTGATTCAGGACAGGATGAGAACACTGGGGTACTTGACATCGGGCGGTCCGAGGAGACAGGTACCCTAAGAGGTCCGTTCTTATGACCTCCCCCGACGGTAAAGGAAGAGGCCCCCTAGAAGAACTGGGTCCCTAACTTAGTCCCGGAGGACGCAACGTCCGTCTAAGAAATGGTTCACTTGATACTCCCTCCTGTGAAACACCTGTATCTATTTGAATAAGATTTTAAACAAACTTTCCGTTTTCTAGATCTTGTCGACTAAAAAAATTTTTTTTTTCTTGTCACTCTCCTGAGTAAGAGAGGCTACAAATCAAAATAAGATGTCGACGTCATCAGTTCTGACATACCACACCTACCTCCGTAGTCGTGTCGAGTCACCTTGTCTTATTTTTTGGATCTGTATAGAGTGCGTTTGTAAAGGTGGACCAAAAACGTTTCTACGTCTTCGTTAACTGATATCTTCCCTGTCAGAAGTTGTTTATCTGACCTCATTAACACGTAGACATCCGTTTTTTTTTTTTTTTTTTTTTAATTATTTTATTTTATTGTTTCATTTTTCTTTGAAACTGGATTCGGAGTTTAGAATATGTTTTAATTAAGTTTTCTCTAGTGTCTAAATCTATATTTTACATTTTGATATTTTGGAAGTCTTCTTTTAGTCTCTTTCAGAAACCCTAGGTTCTAACCTATTTCCTAAGAATCTATATTACGATTTTCGTAATAAGTATCTTCTTTTTAACTACTGAACCTAAAATAGACTTAATGTTTGGAAACGAGGCGTGTCCTCTTACTTTACTGTCCAAGGTCCAAACCTCTTTTACGAACGTGTGTAGACTATTTATTGGATACTCATTTTATCTAATCCTTTAACGTTTGAGTCGTTATTTCCTTCAATCTTTGAAGTGGTGTCTATACTGTATTGAATCGTTGACTTGTGGTTGTTGTCCATACTTATTGGAGTAGTGATTACCTCTTAATGTCCACCTTGACACACGTACCGTTCTACGAGTTGGAGGCATCGATGATTCCTTTACGTTCACTCTTTATGTTACTGTCGCGACGTATAAGTGGTCTTATCGATCTTAGGGTTTGTGACCACTCCTTCGTCTCTGTGGTCCAGTGAGTCTAAAACGAGGACCGTAACCTTTTACCGTGTCTGTGAGACCCTGTGTTAAACCGTCCAACAAAAAAAAAAAAATTCATGTAGATAAGAATAGTTTCATAGGTCGTTAGTGTAGAATCCTATAGACAAGAAATCTTTACTTTTCATCTAAGGGTCTCTTTACACATGTACTTACAAGTGTCGTCGAAATAAATATTGTCGGTTTTGGACCCTCTGTGGGCAACGAAAAGGTTACCCTCTTCCAATTTGGTACCCTACAGGTAAGATACCTTAGCAGGAGGCTTTATTCTTCCGTGTCAATGACTGTGCGCATTTTTGGATCTACTTATAGGTCCCTTAATACGACTCCTTGTTTCAATTACAGTTTTCTAATGTACGACGTACTAAGATGGATATATTGGGACGACTTTACTGTTTCTTATGCCTCTAGCCCTTGTGTACCCTAAAAGGGTCTTTTGTTCCACCTTGATATTTCCCCATCGTACCTCGTCAAGACATACGATCGTCACCTCCAGATATGTTTCCCAGTTTAACGAATTTTGACGTGGGTGGGGTGGGAGTGTCTTCGTGTACATGTGTGTGCCTTTGTGTCCGTGTGTTGTGTCCAAGTGAGGGTTCTTACATATATTATGACCAGACCTCAGATCCGTTCACATAATATAATTACAGTTACAGGACCAATGTTACAATGTGCCGTGAATGTTTTACGGTGGTGACCCCTTTTGACCCATTTCAAAGTTCCTTTAGATACATGATAAGACTTCGAAGGGGACTCAGATATGGAACAAGACTTTATCTCGTGTTTCCCGTAATTCTTTGTTGAAATTTTACAAATAATATAATCTTATTTTTAATAGGTGAAATCTAAGAAGAAGAACTTAGGTGACTCAAACAGCTGACTTTTTATGTCAGTGTTGGACTTTCGCCCCTCAACAAAGTAAACCACCCTTACAAATCCTGAGGTCGGACCCTCTGTCGTAGAGTCATCTGGACTCTTTTCAATTGAGTTTTCCTCCGTCCTCCCCTTCAGTCCGAGATATGTAAACGTTCTTTCCCTCGTCTGACAGACTTGTAGTTTCTAGTCCATGGTTCAATTCCTTAAATCGTAAGATACGTACCTTCGGTGTTCGGAGACCCGAGTGACTTAATCGAGGAAAGTACACGCGGCGTCGGTACCCCGGTCGGCCGAAGAAGCCGAAGAAGCGAGTGGGACGAAGAACGTAGGGCGGTCGAGGAGTTATCAGTCAAACCACCCACCGTCGTACCGGACGTAGGGTCTAAACCCTCGGGAGTAAGTGTAGACCCCCGGTCTTTAGTAACTACCGACACTGTAAAGAACAAATAATTATACTGTCCTCTATTTAAGGTAAAGTGTTTAAGTATTGGTCCTTTCGTTTTTCGTTTCACTCTTGAGTCAGAAGATGATTTCTCCCTCTGGGAGCTTAGGACATTGTCTTCCCGTGTGTCCGAGAATTCGTACCTCCTTAACCGGGTCGTCCTCCTCCCGGAACCCGACCACCGGAGGGGTGTAGAAGGTCGTCCTTCAGAGACTTCATCCTCGACACAAGGCTCTCCGTCTGGTCACAGACGACCTGACCTTACTGATTCTTACATCCGCGGAGGGACAGAGGATGGTAACACTTCTCCGTCTCAGTCCCCGTGGTCCTGCCTGACTGAATAAAACGTTTCGTACGTCGACCCTCCTCGTCTAGGACTCTCACCCGTAGTCGGCGCCTAGAAGTAGTGAACTTTCCTTCCTTTCCGGTAACTGGGTCCACTCCGAGTCTTGGAACGTCCTTCGACTTCTCAGAAGAGAGGTCGTAGATGTTTCTGGACGAGAAGGAACTTGAAGGTTGAACGGTTGTAGTTCTCAAGTGAATTAAAGTTCTAATTTTTTTTTTTCCTTTTTACTTTGTTGAGAAGATTTGTGACTCGTCTCTTTCTCCTGTTCATGTCTTTTTCAAGAACATGAGTGTTAATTTTTCAAGATCAACGGATCATAAACTTACCTTAGTTAATACCTAATTAATATGTATTTTAAGTAGAGTTATAAAGGTTTCGTACGAAGATTTATTTCGTTTTTCATATGTATATTAGGTCATTAGATACACAAAAGTATAAAATTTCATTTATAAAGGACCTTGAGAATACGTACGGTCCAAGGAAGAACGTCTGTGATTCTGACACTCTCTTCAATTACCATCGAATACACTAAACAGTAGATTCCTAACAAACTCTTAGAAATTTTTCCTAAACCTAGACTATAAAAGATAAAGTGTAAAGTGACGGGAGTGGGAATGGAGTTTTAGGGGGTTTAAAAGGATACGAAAATAGAAATACCGATGAAGGCTAGTTACTCACATGTACGAACTAAAAAACCTTACCTAAACCCGAGACGTTTCAAATGGTCGACTCAGAACCTTAGGTGGTAACTGGACACCACTGGACACCCTCCCCGTCTATATCTGAAATACAATAGATTAACGGGTGTCCCCCGTTCATTTTAAGAGTCTGGTAAACTCACTTCTATGGTCACTGATAAGTTGATTTCTTACCGCTCGTATTCGATCTGGAGTTCGGGAACTGGGGTTCTGATTGTGATTGGGCTACACAACGACAACTATTATAGGATGAAAACGACTTAATAAAGATACAGTAACTCTTAGTATACCAACTGAAACGTTATTAGTGGTAGTAGAAGTGGTGGTAGTAATGGTAGTGGTGGTGGTAGTAATAGTAGTAGTACTAACAATGATGGTAGTCGTAGAAGTGGTAGTGGTGGTAGTGGTGGTAGTAGTGGTAGTAGTGATGGTAGTAATGGTAGTGGTGGTGGTAGTAATAGTAGTAGTGCTAACAATAATGGTAGTGGTAGAAGTGGTGGTAGTAGTGGTAGTAGTGGTGGTAGTGGTGGTAGTGGTGGTAGTGGTGGTAGTGGTGGTAGTGGTGGTAGTGACGGTAGCGGAGGTCACAGTTTTGGTAGTGGTAAGTGGGGAGCAGTGAAGTAGTGGTAGCGAGGGTGGTAGTGGTGGTGGTAGTAGTGCAGTTAGGAGAGTTTCAATATAGAAGGTTACAGAGAAGAAGTAATTTTTTTTTAGGGTGAAGTTATAGAAGTCACTAAGAACGGTTTTTACGTAATAAATAGGGGTTTAAAGAGATATCTTTATAAGGGAGTCTTTTTATTCTTTTCCTCACCTTTCCTTTTTCATAGTTGACTCTGTACTCAATTTAAAGTACATCTAGTATATAGGACAAAAGTATCTATGTGGATTTTCCTTCTACGAAGTCGTTTAAATCCGTTTGGATTTTTACCTCTGTACGACTCTGTCTATTCTACAATAGACCAATAAATGACAAAACTGTGTTTCAACTCCCCCCGCCTCTTAGGGACTGTGAACTTTAAATTTATAATAGATAATTTATAATCGCTAAGTATACTAAAGAGTATAAATTTTCAGTAAAAGATGAAAAAAGACATAAAAACGAGAATATATAGGACAATCGGTAGAATGTTTTTTCCCTGGAAAGTAGTCAAATATAAAGTAGTGAAACGAAACAGAAGTATTAACAGTGGCGTGTATAAATCGAATAGCGACCGACATAAACGTCCGTTCTCTTCGTGGCAATACTGTTCCTTAAAAGGAATGAGTGCGATGCGAATGTTGTTACGAGTAAATCCATGGTGAATGTCGGAGTCAAGACCCCTAGAACCATAAATTTATAAGTAACAATTCTTTATTGTTCTTGTTTTGTTGTGAAAATGGAGTTATTGACGAAAGGTGGAAGTTCGAAGGAAGACCTCATTTTGGTTTCCTTTTCGTTTATACATCGTTGTGTGCGACGTTTACAACTCGGTGACTATCAGAGAATGATTGACCGGCACGAGGGACTTCAAGTAAACGACTTTAGTGAAGATCGATTACGTAGATACTGTTAGGTTGTCGAAGTCTGTGTTTTATTGTGTCGATTACACGTTAATATAGACTTATTAAGTATACCTTTGTAAAAATAAGTCATCATCCTGTGTAATAGGTAGCGAGATGTTCGGGTCGACTATCTTTTATTTTGAACTCAAAAAGCAGTCATTACACTGGAAGCAGCCATGGGACAAGAAAGGACCAATCACTCCAGTCATCTAAAGGCCAATATTAAAAGTGTCTTTATGACTGATACCTTTGTACGTCTTGTCTGAAAAATTCTTTTTTTTTTTTTTTTTGTTTATTTGACGAGAAAGATACTCATCAAAGAAGTGGTGTCAACAAAACATTGTTTTGCCCTTAGAAATTTATACTTAACTTGTTCGATGTCTCGGTAAACCCGGAGGGTCCACCCAGTCACCATTTCTTAGACGGACGGTACGTCTTTTGTGTCCAAGCTAGGAACCCAGTCCTTCTGGGGACCTCTTCCTTTACCGTAGGGTGAGGTCATAAGAGCGGACCCTTTAGGGTACTTACCTCCTCGGGCCGCCGGTGTCAGGTACCCCAGCATTTTCTCAGTGTATACTTAATCACTACTTTGTTCTCTCGGCGAGTGACGTCGGCTGGAGATTTGTTATCAGCCGAGTCTATGGCAAAACAACGTCTTAGAAACACCTCTACTGGTGGTGCTCTTATTCTACCTTTTGAAACGTTCTCTGGGGCTACTTTCGACCACCTTTCGTTGTTCTGACAGCTAGACAATAAAAGAGGGAATTACAGTGTGTTAATAAAGGTGAAAATGTGACTACCGTCTATAAGTGGGCCGTCTCTATTCTACACTAGGTGAGGTATTGATTGGAAGACTTTCGAAGAAATAAAAGTCACTACTAGTTTTACTTGGGGTTCTTTTAGTTTGTAGTATGTCACTACCTACCCTTTAACATTCGTCAATTTTGCCGATGTACCTTAAAGTCCACATATCCGACACTCCATTAAGGCAAAAGGGAAATTATTTAAGTGTACCAAATCTTAAAGGTGAAATAGAACTCCAAAATGTAAAATTAGACAACAGAGTTTGGCGTCTACTTTAGAGTGGTTATACTTGGACCCTTATTTTTACCTCTCTTAGGGTCCTTGTCGCCTCGGACCACCCGACGGTAGATACCCCAGTGTGTCTCAGCCTGTGCTGACTTCACTGAATCGTTGTCGTCGTCGTCGTTACTGTCGAACACGCCTCTCTGTGTAAAAGGGGTGCTAGACAAACCTTGCTACTCGGCCGAAGGTGTCGTCCCTTCTTCCACGTCCACGAGGGAAAAACCTTTCATACATACGAGGACACAAGTCATTGTTGTCCAAAAATAGGAAAATTTTAATCCTTGTTCAGTGCCGTTTCCTTCTTTCTTTCTGTTTCGATCCCAGTGTCACCACCGAAGTACCTTTCCCACTATTTGAGTTTCCACGCAGTCCCGGGGCGCAAATAGTCCGTGATACAGTGAATTTAATTTCAATACCGATTAAGTAATCTACAGGAGACTCAGGGGACCATCTGACAGTATCATTTGGGTGTGTTCTGAAGACGGTATTTCGGTAATTTTTCTACGTACCCGGGGACTCAAGAGACGATTGAAAGGTACAGCTTCGAACCACTGAATGTTGCAAGTAAGCACACCCATCGTCCCCACAAACAGTCGATAATACTGACCTGAAGGTCTCCGTGAGTTAAATGTCATAGAGCTCACCTCACCTTTACTTACTTGTAGACATGTAAACGAGTCTATGATACAGTCCGCTACGCTTTAATCGACAGTATTGTTCAGGTATTTCGGAATTGTGTGATAAACAGAACGAGTCAAATATTTCATGCATTTGAGACCACTCGACTAGATTCGACCGAGGGAAACCTCCTGTCGGACTAACTCACCGTCACTCTCAGAGTATACCTAAACTGGGACGACCGTTCAAAAAGAAGTGACCATATAAGAGAGCACAATGAACGGACGTCTCGACATCCGTTGTTAAGGTAGTAAAGTCAGAAAGGGGACCAAGAAAATAAAAAAGAATTCCAAAATGAAATTTTTTTCCAACTCTTTATAAATGGGAAGGGGAAAGAAGAGAGGGAGGGTGGAGCAAATGAAGAGAAAAGGAGTAGAAGGAAAGGGTTGTGGATTGGACCGTTATTATTAAGCGTCAAACGTAAGTCCCTACAAAATGGACCTTTTGCACCGTGACTCATTTCACTTTCACATCAGCGAGTCAGCTCGGACTGAGAAACGCTGGGGTACCTGACATGAGGTGGTCCGAAGAGGCAGGTAGCACAAAAGGTCCGTTTCCATGACCCCACCCAACGGTAAAGGAAGAGGTCCTTTTGGACAAGAGTTTTTCGCAATCACAATCAACGAGTAGTACAACGAGAAACGGTGGGGGATTTGACATCGGGTCATCCGAGGAGACAGGTACCCTAAGAGGTTCCGTTCTTATGACCTCACTCATCGACAAGGGAAGAGGTCCCCCTAGAAAGGTTGGGTCCCTAGCTTGTACCCGGAGTGTGTAACCTCCGTCTAAGAAATGGTAGACTCGGTGGTCCTTTCGGGTTTTCATCAACCATTTCTTTCTCTACAACCGTCTACTTCTGAATTTTTCGGGTGGAAAAACTACCTTGATAACATTAAACGTTTTGTGAACTCTTAAATCGGTCGGAAGAAGTTCCCTTCCTGTGATACTACAGGCGCGAAATGGATTATAATCTTTTGGCAAAAGGATATGTGTAAAAGTATATCGAGAATGCACAATAAAAGACAGTAGTAAAAAGGAAACTTTAACATTACGCTTCTAAAAATAATATGAGAATTTAAGTACCTAGGTTCTATTGTCAACAGTGGATCAGATTAACAGTTGATGTCTTTTACTTTTGAGAAGGAATGACCTTTAATGCGAAGATATTTGTAGTACCAACTCACGACTTCTTAACTACGAAAACTTGACACCACAACCTCTTCTGAGAACTCCCAGGGAACCTGACGTTCCTCTAGGTTGGTCAGGTAAGAGTTCCTCTAGTTGGGACCCTAAAGAAACCTTCCTTACTACGATTTCGACTTTGAGGTCATGAAACCGGTGGAGTACGCTTCTCGACTGAGTAACCTTTTCTGAGACTACGACCCTCCCTAACCCCCGTCCTCCTCTTCCCCTGCTGTCTCCTACTCTACCGACCTACCGTAGTGACTGAGCTACCTACACTCAGACTCACTTGAGGCCCTCAACCACTACCTGTCCCTCCGGACCGCACGACGCTAAGTACCCCAGCGTTTCTCAGCCTGTGGTGACTCGCTGACTTGACTTGACTTGACTTTGTAGTACCACGAATGGTGATACTAATCGACGACATAAAGACTAATTATGAATACACTCGTTATTTGATTACTTTCATTCGAATATGGAAGTTTCTAGGACTTGAAAACCATGTGTGATTAACTAAAGATGGACGGATAACAATGGAAGGGGTCGACCCCAAGAAAAACTTTTGAAAAGGATTGAAACTATCCTTAAGTATCATAAGGTGAAACCTCTTATCCGAAATGAATGGGAGTGTAAAAAGGTCCATTTTATAGGGACTTTAATAAGAGATCCATTTTATTAAACTTGACGTCCAATAACAATGGTCTACACCATAACCTCTTTTCTTCTTCTCCTCCTCCTTCCCATAAAGATTTGGAAAAATTTTATTTTAGAATTCTTTTTTTATTTTCTTAGTTAGGTAGTCCCTGAGTCACCTGTACTCCAACTTGTTTGAGACCCTCTGTCGCGTTCTGCCTCTTCGGACCACACGACGTCCTGAAACCCGACGTTTCTCAACCCTGTGCTGAATCACTGACTTGTCGTTTCTGGTGTCGGTCTGTGAAGTAGTGACCAAACCAAAGTGAACCTAACTATATTCTTGGATTGTGCCGCTCCCGGGTGGTTGTAAATCTCTTAAACGAAAATTTGTTTTGTAAATTAGCTTTGTAGTTTTTATCTGTGCAGAGTAGAGGTGGTGGGTGTGTACGACTTAGCGTCTGAAGGAACCTTCGGGAAGCAGTGTCAAGTGCACTCCTAGAATCTTGTATAGTGACGGTTGATGGAAGATCTAGCAGTCAAGTCAAGTCAACGAGTGAGTACAGACTGAGAAACGTTGGTGTACCTGACGTCGTGCGGTCCGAAGGAACAGGTAGTGGTTTGGGGTCTCGAACGAGTTTGAGTAAAGGTGTCTCGACCACTACGGTAGGTTGGTAGAGTAAGAGACTACAGGAGAAGAGGAGGGCGGAAGCTAGAGAGGGTCGTAATGCCAGAAAAGGTTACTCAGTCAAAAAACGTAGTCCACCGGTTTCATGACCTCAAAGTCGAAGTCGTAGTCAGGAAGGTTACTTATAAGTCCTAATTAAAGGAAATCCTAACTGACCAAACTAGAGGAACGTCAGGTTCCCTGAGAGTTCTCAGAAGAGGGTGTGGTGTTAAACTTTCATAGAAGTTATTATTATTATATTATATTAGAAGTTATTATTAGAAGTTAAGAAGTCGAGAGTCTAAAGAAATATTAGGTTGAGAGTGTAGGTATATACTGATGACCTTTACGTTATCGAAACCGATCTGTCTGTAAACAACCATTTCATTATAAAGACCAAAAATTATACGACAAATTCAACCAGTATCAAAAAGAAGGTTTCTCGTTCGCAGAAAAAAGTACCGACGTCAGTGGTAGACGTCACTAAAACCTCGGGGGGTTTTATTTCAGAGACAAAGGTAACAAAGGGGTAGATAAACGGTACTTCACTACCCTGGTCTATCGTACTAGAATCAAAAGACTTACAACTTATAATTCGGTTGTAAAAGTGAAAGTAGTTCTCCGAAAAACCAAGAAGAAACGAAAGACGGAATTCACACCATAGTGAATAGACACATAGACTCCAATATCTACAAAGACGACCGTTAGAACTAAAGTCGAACACGAAGTAGATCGGGACGTAAAGAGTACTACATGAGACGTATACTCAATTTATTCGTACCACTGGTATATGTCGGAACTACATGAGGAAAAGGTTAAACCTTCGTCAGACAAAAAGGTACAGGTCAAGATTGACAACGATGAACTGGACGTATGTCCATAGAGTCCTCCGTCCATTCCGCCAGACTATAAGGGTAGAGAACTTCTTGAAAGGTGATAAACAACACTAGGTATGACAGTTTCCGAAACCTTATCAGTTATTTCGACTTCATTTACGAAAAAAGACCTTGAGAGAACGAAAAAACTACTGGGTTCCCTACAACCGTTAAACTAGAGACCAAGGAAACGGAAAAGATTTAGGTCGGACTTGTAGACCTTCAAGTACCAAGTACATGACAATTTCGGACCGAATCTCTTAAAACTTGTAATGAAACGATCGCACACTCTACTCACGTTAAGACGCCATCAAACTCGTAAGAAACCGTAACGGAAAGAAACCCTAACCTTACTTTTGACTGGAAAAGGTCAGGACACCGGTGACGACTCAAAAGGTTTAAAGGACCGTGTAACTCACGTCGTGAAAGTGTCGTAGTAGAAAATCCTAAACTTTATCGAGTTGAGCTTAAGGTAGTTGAGGTAATCGAAACAAGTATCACTACGAAGGATTCCGGGAGAACTGAAGTGTAAGGTCCTACAGACCGAGATCAACTCATTAGTGTCGTAACACCAATAGACCCAATAATTATAGAAAAGACATATCAAGAAGACAAATATGGACGGTGGAGAATTAGAGAAGACGAAGACAATGCAGGTATGGTAAAGACAAGGAAATAACACGGGTAGAAACGTACTTTACAAGGGAACCATAGAGATTAAAAGAACTTCTCTAGAGATCAGAACTAGGAGTCTCTTCTGTAAAAGACATACAGTCAAGGATGTCTTGAGTTTAAAGAAAGATAAGAGAACTTCTTGTCGGAAATCAAAGGAATTAAAAGAGTAACAAAAATAGTCGGAACAATTAAAAAATAAGTAGAAACAAAAAAATTGAACTTAAATAAAAATTAAATTGAACGAGAAGAAAAAGTGAAAGATTCCATCTATACATGTTATAACTAAATTTTATAAAGAACAAAAATTGTATTTTAAAATTTCGACAATTATAGGGGGAGTTATGACGAAATCAATACAAAGTATATAAAATATCCTTAAAATAAAAGAAAAAAGTACAACAGTGAGGTCATTTTTATAAAAGAACAAAGTGAAGATCAATGAAGAAATTGGGTACCCTATATCTCATCGTACTGAATAAATTACAAGTTCTCAAACCAAAAAAAGTATTTACTAAGACGTCAAATAAAGTTTGAGTTAAGTTAATACTAATCTTTATGAAAATAAAGTTACTGAACTTTAAACAACTCTAAGTGAAATATTACACCCTATACCAAACGAAACTACTTATAAGGTGTATATGAAGTTATCTGAAACAGAAAACGGTAACCCCTACTTCACCAGATTCCCAAGAGATTCATAATTGATCTCGTTCAACCAACTGTCACGACATGTATAGAAGTCCTAAGAAGAAATAAAAGACTATGTAACTAATTCCTCTCGATTAAATTCAGACTTTAATAGTAACGTCTCTAAAGATAAAGAAAGTCAAGACAAGTAAAAAATTTAATAAAATTTATTAACCTAAGAATGTGTAAATACCAATGACACGATACGAATAGGTATATGAGGAAATAAAAGTTAATACGTCACAGAGGGATATAGGGTCGACATAAGAAACAAAGTTTTCAGATAAAAACAACTGTAATTTTGTCTGGGAGGTCTAAAGGAGACGAGTCATCTAAAAAAGGGTAGTGCAAAATCGACACAAAATCGGGAAAATTAATTTCTCCCAAAGAAAAGGTGTAGTTTGAGACTGAAATTAAAAAGACAAATCTAGTAAATATAAAGTAAACGAATAACTATACCAACCTGAATTGGTGTTAAAAGACAAACTAAAAATTAGAAAATGTAAAGGTGAAGAAAAAATACGAGGAAAAACCTTAGTAACTCGTCCAAGTAAAATAGAGGCGACAATCGAATAACGAATATGGAGGTTCCCCTGTGTAAGGGATTAAAGGGACGAAACCCCAGAAGGGTGAACGTAACGAGGGGAGAGGGGGTCATAGAAAGAGACAGGAGACACAAGAACACCCGGGGGGTCGTTGGAGGACTCTTTCTACACACGAGTCAGGACGACACTTCCTACCCGAAGGAGTCCGTAGCAGGGAGAGTGGGTCTCCCGTAAAGAGAGTTAGAGGTCGGTATAAGAGATTTGAGTACTGAGTCACCTGGTCTAAGTCCCCGGACCTTACTTTTGTCTCAGTTCGAAGTTGGTCACTCAGTGTAAGGACGAAATAGTGACTGAAACATAGTACCTTCGATCCCTCTTTGTACCTTTAGAAAGACTCCTTTCTGAGAACTTCAGGTTTAGTTTCTTTAAAAGTACCCAGAACTTATACAGTCCGTTAAGACGTCGAAGATTGAGATCGAAGCGAAAGTACGGTAGGATTTCTAAAAAATCAAACACCAATAACAAACAACAAACCGGCGAACAAAAGATACAAAGTCTGTGGAACTTTGGACCAATGGAGTTAAGAGTCAAAATCAGTAGTCTTGGCATAAAACAAGAAGTAGGTTTGTGACTGATCTGAAAAAAAAACGACACTCAGTCCTACTGTAAAAAGCCGAATAGTTCATAATTACGTATCTCTACAAAAATTCTAAACGTCGACAGGTATCTTGTAACTCTCGGTGTACTTATGAATTACAGGAAAGTTTGGACTTACATAAGATGACTTCTGACCCGTAAGTAGGAAGACTAAATGTTTATCCTCATTCTGAAATGGAAAATTTTTATTACAAAGTCCGATATTTTTGTACAGTCTTCGAGTTGTAAGGTCCAGAACCAAGGTACCACTGTCTCACATCTTATAGTTTGACGATAAATACAAAGTTTACCTTTACTAAGAAAGAGTGAGAGGGTTGAAGTGTTTTCCTTTTTCACATGGGGTTTGAAGTCTAACAAAGATTATCGAAGTCACCTATACAGTCTTAAGAGTCTTTACACTATACATAGTACGAAATTTTTTGTATTCGTAACAATGCACAGAATCGAACCCTTCGATCTCGTTCTATGGTATTCAACTCAGCAAATATACTCTGTATATAAAGGAGGGTCAAGACCTCGGATTCTTCAGGTTCCAGTTCTACGACTACCTAAACCAAGAACCATTCCTGAGAGAAACCGGCGAACTACACTTCTTCACGGTTAAGTAACCTTTTCTGGAACTACGACCCTTCATAACTCCCGTCCTCTTCATCCCCCGTTGTCTCCTACTGTACCAACCTTCCGTAGTGATTGAGTTACCTGTACTCAAACTCGTTTGAGGTCCTCTATCACCTCCCGTCTCCTCGGACCACACATCAGGCACCTCAGTGTCTATCAGCTTGCACTGAATCGTTGACTTGGTGTTGTTATTCTTCCTGAAGAGGACGGAACGTCTACTGGAGGCAGAACGACACGGAGTACTGAAGTGGAAACTCAAACCGACCTCTCTCTCGAGACGGAAAGAGAAATACCCCTGTGAGTGGGACAGTACCCTAGGGGGTGGTGGTGGGACTGGAGTACTGGAGTAGACTTGGATTAATGAAGGGTTACCAGGTGGGAGTATTATGGTAGTGTAACCCCATCCCCGAAGTTGGATGTACAAAACTCCTCTGTGTTTGTCAGTCAGGTATTGTTACATATTCATGGGGAAGTAAGAACCTTCGAACTTTCCCATCGAAGTTTTATTTTATTCTAATTTTTTTATAAGGAACATGCCTTACTGAATCATAGACAAGGTAGATATAAAATATTTAAGTATTCGTGTTTGACTATTTCTAAGTCTCATGCTAACTTTAGTTTGTTTTTATGGAGAAGTTCTTCATGTCGATTTTAATACACTCCTTTTCCACGTCGATTGTTCTACAACAGTTTTGTTATTTCTTTCCAAAAGTAACATTTCCGACTCCGGTTTAAATTTCGTTGTCGTAAGTCATGTTGTGTCCCCAGTAAGAATCAATTAATGTATCAGATAGTTTTCAATCTCCTAATCTTTAGAAGTAAAACATACTATACGTTTATAAAAATATTAGTATTTCATTTTAAACATATGTAGTTACATTACTATCTTTAAGGTATTAATACTCTCTGTAATCGTGTGGAGATAGTCAAGAACTATCTTTTTTCGATATATGAATCATTCCTTCGTTTTTATTTTATTTCAATTCCTCTCACATCTTCTCTTTTATTTTTATTTTCCGTCTACCAATCAAGTTTAAATTGAGAGTACTTTGGAAGTCGTTCTACGAAGTTTTGTAGTACCAATGTAAAAGAGTAGATATTTTACCCGGAATAATCCTAACTATTTCCACTATAATATTCAATTACCCTCTTTTATATTAATAAGTCGTTTACCGTTTGAAACATAACGGACTTATCCGTTTGGATTTTATTTTTTATTATTTCACTCTAATAATGGAGTAGAAGAAGTGGTTATATTTCGAGTTTCAGAGTCTGTCATTTCTCAGACGGACGTTGTGTCCTCTGGGTCTAAACTAGGGACCCAGTCCTTCTAGGGAACCTTTTTCCTTACCGATGGGAGAGGTCATAAGAACGGACCTCTTAGGGTACCTACTTCCTCGGAACACCCGATGGTAGGTACCCCAGTCTTTCTCACCCTGTGTTTACTCACTGATTGTAAAAGGACGAGAAAACGAAGGTATGTGAATGACATTCTCATTACACTTTAGCATTCTTATGATATCACGTATCATATAAAGTTTTTATAGTAGAGTCTTAGTCTTTCTAAAAGAATTTACACTGTTTTTCGAACCTTCGGTATTTTCTATTCCTAACTATTTAAAGTGATATAATTTATTTTATACGGATCTTATTTTTGTGGTGTTTCAGTCTTCGGTTTACTGCCTACCTCCTTCTATAAGTATTGATTACAGTTTCCCTATTCTATTTTCTTTTAAGGTATTTAGTCATCATGTTTGTCCTTGTGTTACCTTTTGCATAGTTTATTACATCTCGTAAAATCTTTTTCTTTACACTCATAAGAAATCATATACTCTGTTATGAGTTTAATGAGTAATTTTTATTTAACTTTTGATTTGATTTTGTTTTATAAAGAAGAGTATACTAGTCTAACTGTTTCTAAATTTCCAAACTTTTGTAGAAGAACCACTTACACCTTATTGTCGGTGGGAACTCCTGAATAGACTTCCTAGTCAACCATATTAAACATCTTCCATTAAACAAGTGTGTAGGAAATTAATTAAATAAAAAATAAAATTTTTTAAATAACTTTATATCAACGAAATGTTACGACATAATCAAAATCCACATGTCACTTTATTAAGTCAATATGTATATATGTATACTTACATATATAAATATAAGAAAAAATTGTAATAAAAGGTAATATTCAATAAAACTCTATAACTCAGATTAAGAGACACGATAGGTCATTCGGGAACAGTTAATAAAATATAGACTTTTCTTCACTTCTTCACTTTCAAAATCAGGAAGTCAGTATAGACTGAGAAAACACTGGGGTACCTGACATGGGGTCTTCCGAGGAGACAGATACCTTAAGAGGTCCGTTTTTATGACCACACCCAACGAATAAGGGAAGAGGTCCCCTAGAAGGGGTGAGTCCCTGACTTGGACTCAGAGAGTGTGACGTCCGTCTAAGAAATGGTAGACTCGGCGGTCCCTTGAAATATAAATCATCACACATAGAAAACTATGGTCGGAGGATTAAACAGGGAAGGGGAGAAAGGGGTAACCATTGGTATTCAAACAAAAGATACAAGCACACAGATGAAGATAAAACATTTATTCCAGTAAATGTAGAACAAAATTTTTTAGTAAAAATTGATCTTCTATTATTGGAGTGTTATAACACTACCTAAACGGGATGTATTTGTAGTTAGCCGNGGGAACTTGGGGGGGGGGGGTCGAGGCAGGTGTAGGGTGGGGAGACCCAACAGTGTCTCGTGGTCGAAACCCAAAGGACGCAGTATATTGTTTGAGGGTGACCGATGGATGACCCGCATATGGTACTCCTTTAGTATTGGTCTTTTTCTAAGTACGTGGGATTATAAGTAACATCGTGATAAATGATATCGATCCTGTCACCCCGTTGGATCTACAGAGAACTTCTCTTCCGTTACCGTGGGGTGAGGTCATCAGAACGGACCTTTGCGGGTACCTGTCTCCTCGGACCATCCGACGTTAGGTACCCCAGTGATTCTCATCCTGTACTGACTCGCTGAAGTGAAAGTGAAAAGTGAAAGTACGTAACCTCTTCCTTTACCGTTGGGTGAGGTCACAACAACGGACCTCCTAGGGTCCCTGTCCCTTCGGAACACCCGACGGCAGACACCCCAGCGTGTCTCAGTCTGTGCTGACTTCACTGAATCCTCGTCGTCTACAGATAACCGTCTACTTACCTATTCCTTCAACACCCTGTATGTGGGTTACCCTATAATGAGTCGATATTTTTCCCCGTGTAAACTCAGTCAAGATTACTTTACCTACTTGAATCTCGGATAATATGATTCACTTCAATTCAGTCTTTCTGTTTATAACAGATAATTGTGTATGTATATCTTAGATCTTTGTATCAAGACTACTAGAAGGAAAACCCCGTCGTCTTCTCTGTGTCTGTGTCTCTTGTCTAACACCTGTGTCAACCCCTTCCTCTCCCACCCTACTAAACTCTCTTATCGTAGCTTTGTATATGTAAACATAGGGAAAAAATCTAAGGTGTACATTCACTATATAAACATAACGAGACATACTGAATGAAGTAAATCATACTATTAGAGACTCAGGGAGGCGTAACGCCGTTTACTGAACTAAGGTAATAAAAACATATAAGGTAACGTGTATGCACACACACACGAGATAGAAAAAATAGGTAAGAAGACTATCCCGACCAACGACAAATCAGCGAGTCAGCACGGGTTGAGAGGCGTTGGGTACCTGACATCGGGTGGTCCAAGGAGACAGGTACCCTAAGAGGTCCGTTCTTGTGACCTCACCCAACGGTAAAGAAGGAGGTCCCTTGTATCCCAACGTACGTAGATTTACGTACCCGGGAAAATGGGTCGTCAAGATCGAGATCCTTAGACAGTATTTTCTATAAAAGTCTGATTCGGACCGTCACCACCTGTGTAGACATCTCCTTTAGTGACCACTCACCTGTCCTCCAACGTGGAGTTGACGGATGAGAAGTCTCAGTAAACTGAAAACTTTTTACAAGTATATGGTGGATAAGGGGGGGTTTTTAGTGATTGTACTTTTTCTGTACTTCGTTTATAAGATAGAGTGAAAAAGTTATCGTCGACTCATACTTGAGGATGTGTCTTTGGGGAACTTCAAACGGCTCCTTTCCCATCCATTTCTTTGTCTCTTAATTCCCACATCCAACACCTCGTCCGTCCCGGTCTTTACCCTGAATCCCTCTCACTTATTCTTTACGAAAGGACCCCAACAAGTGACTCTTCTTCTTCCAGAACTCTCTAAGATCGTCTCATCCTCCCTCTCACTCGAGAACCCAATCTTGAGTCTCCCTGACTGTCCGATTTGTTAACTAACTTACAAGGAACGAATAAAAGGACCCGTTCGGATCCAGAAAGAGAGTTGGGGTGCGACTTTTCACACATTTAACCGAGACGGTACACCGTTCCGATCTTATTGTGGTCCAACCAAAAAAAAAAATTGTGGTCTAAAAATTTTCTGAGAAATTTAATGATTTCATTATTTACATACACAAGTGAAAATCCCATCTAAAAGTAAAAAAAAAAAAAGTTGTTTACTAAGTACGTTTTATAGAGTTTAAAACTCTTTAGCAATTCCCGTTTTAGTAAATTTCAGCGGATTCGAGGTTTACACTCACACAAAGTCAGTAATTTCCAGACTGACAAACACTGGGGGACCTGACATCAGGCAGTCCGAGGAAAACAGGTGTCTTAAGAGGTCCGTTCATATTCGTAAGGAAAGAAGTTCTCTAGAAGGGATGGGTCCCTTGTTTGGTCTAAGAGGACGTTACGACCGTCTAAAAAAAGAAAAGAAAAAATGACAGACTCGGTGTGGAGACAAATTTGTTCTACCTTATTGTCATCTACCTTTCTACAGTTCACTGACAAAACAAACTACTTTGACCCTAATAGTCAACCGGAAGTGCCCAGTAAGTATCACCGTCCGGTAACGTACAAGGGGTTGAGCTTTACCGGTCACTACAACTCTCTGGTAGAGAGCGGACCTTTCCTCCCCTTTCTTTTTTTTTGGTTGGATTATTATTCAGACCCGTAATTTCGATCTCTCGACTCCTGTGGATGTGTTTCGCGAATTCGTGTGAGTAATAATACCGCTAACGATGGAGTCCGGCGACCCCTGGACCATTAAATCAGTCGTAATACGCCAAACTTCACAAAGTACAGGACGTACCTCCGTCCGACGTTAAGTTTATAGTCGCCGGTACTTTATATACGTGTATGCAAATCATCCTTTTAGAGGTTCCCCTGTTGTCCCTTCTGCCCGTATACAGAAGCGACACACTACTTCCCAGAGGCACTTAATTAGTAGGCCTTCGTCAAATAGCGGTAGAAAGTAAAACGGTCTTTGCAAGGGGGAAGTAAACGACCTCTTCGAATAATTTGTGCGTGTAGGACCTTCTATTAGCCCGGTTCCGGAATCTGCGAATTTGCGTTGTCCCAAACGTCCGGGACAAGACTGTGTCTGTTGGAGGGGTAACTGCCCCAAGGACTGCCGGCCCCATTAACGAATAAAATAGATCAATTCCCTGGGCACGAAGACAGATAGCCGATGAAATAATGTCGTTAATGACGTTTGGTAGGAGAACATATTAAATACCCCTTCCTAGGTTAAAGTGACTCTAGTAGAAATTTTACATTCTGTGAGAAACAAGTGTACGAAGGTTTCTAATTTTAAAAATAACGTACAAGATCCTCGATCCCTTCGAAGTGAAAGACACGCTTAAATTTGTAGACCTAGCTGTACAGTGGACACACTAACCAAACAAATTAAGCTCCCGAACCTCATCCCCAACAAAACGGAGGGTCTATTCCATAAAGGCTCACTTTGTGGATTAGAATTTCACTTCGATTGTGTTTACCGGTAGAAATCCTCGCGTAGGGACTGCGGAAATCTCGACTCCCACTCACACAGACAACCTTAATGCCGGCACCAATACGGTAACCCGACGACAAAACGAAACCTTCGTGACTTTGCACGACGGTTCCAATCGTCACATTCACACTTGGTCTCTTAACGAAGACTGTGAATTCTTCCTAAAATAACTGTCAACCTTTGTGCAACCCCTAAACTTTTCTCATGAAAGGGTAGACATTATCAACCACACTAGTTTCTAGTGAGTCGTCGGGGTCTAATCACCTTTGCTCCGACGTCACTCACAAACGACGAGGTGTGCCCTACTCCCGAACCAAAACTAAGTGTGATTAGGAGTCGTGTTAGATTCACCTTAAATGCCATTACACCTATCTGAAGAGTCCCGTGGACGGTTGCATAAAAATTTCTCAGGATTTCGTCTACTATTATGTCGTTATAAATTTTAAAGAAAAAGATCAGTCTAGAGTGAAAGGGTGAGAGGTAAGTATGTAGCCAAAGTACAAAGATCGTATAATATAAATTCAGAGACGTAGAGGACCCACGAAGTTAAGAGGGACTCAGGAACGATCGTTCCACTATGTCCTTTAGTGACCCGGTACCATGGTGACTTGTCACTATCTGCTCCCAGAGTCTATGGACCAGATCAAATACTGAGAAAAGAAAGAGGAGAGGAAGGAAGGTCCATTTAATACGTACGCATGTACGAATCAACGAAGTCAACGCAGACTGAAAGACGTTGGGATACATGAATGACATCGGGTGGTCTGAGGGGACAGGTACCCCAAGAGGTCCGTTCCTATGACTTCACCCAACGGTACGGGAGGAGGTCCCCTGGAAGAGCTGGGTCCTTAGCTTGGTGGTAGAAAATGTAGAGGACGGAATCATCTGTCCAATAAATGGTGACCACGGTGGACCCTTCAGGGTACATTTAATATATACGTACATTTATATATAAATGAATATCTTACGACTCATACACGGAAGAAGGACGCGATTCTGGGACTTAATAAATTTTGAAGTAAAGAGGAAGACAATTTCCTCCTTTTGTTAGTGTAAAGTGAGTGTCACAAGTCGTTCTTAGTGTACTATACGCTGTCCTTTTTCGTACCTTATTTATGAGAATAGTAGTCTTCATTTGACCTTTGGTGTGTTTCTCTCCCCGGTAGAACCAGGAGAAGGTACTTGGGACCCTTATTCCCACTGGGTCCCAGTTCCCCTTTCTCTTCACCAGGATGTCGTCTACCCTCTCTGTGTACTCGGTGGTTTGACCTGGTTCCCGGACTGGGGTCCTGTCATGGACCGTGACCTGCACCCGAGTCTTCCCTCCTCGTAAAACTCCTTCCACACTTTTCTTATCGTGACGAAATTTCTTGTAGGCTCCCCGAAGGGACCACTGAGTCACCATCTCAGTGAACGTTACGTCCTCTACACCCAAGGTAGGGAGTCCTTCTAGGGGATCTCCTCTTTTACCTTTGGGTGAGACCATAAGAACGGACCTCTTAGGGTACCTGTCTCCTCGGACTGTCCGGTGTCAGGTCAAGTCAAGTTCAGTTAGTGAGTCAACACAGGTTGAGAAACGCTGGGGTACCTGATGTCGGACGGTCCGGAGGGACAGGTAGTGGTTGTGGACCTCGGATGAGTTTGAGTACAGGTAACTCAGCCACTACGGTAGGTTGGTAAAGTAGCAGACAGCAGGGGAAGAGAAGGACGGAAGTTAGAAAGAGTCGTAGTCCCAGAAAAGGTCACTCAGTCAAGAAACGTAGTCCACCGGTTTCGTAGCCTCAAAGTCGATATCAGGTCACCAGGGTTCTAAACCTGTGATGACTCACTGATCTGTTGTTGGTGGTGGCGACCGAAGTGTTCCTTTCCTCCGCACTGTCTTTAGAGTGGAATGTTTGTTGACGAACGAGGTCTCCCGTTGTGGATCCCCGTCCAAAAGACGTACCTCGGAATAGTAAGGACGAAAGGACCACATGAAGAAGGTTTACCTGAAAGGGTCACCTTGACCCCGAAGATCCCCACCATTCTTCCAGGACGAAAGTGAGGTGTAAGTTTGCACTCTGTCCCTCAGTCTTCTAATTGAGGTTTAAGGTCAAGACTATAATAATTACGATATAGCTGTTCGTGTCGGTTGAAGTACGTGATCTAAGGAGTTTACGTTTTATTCTTATTACAGTTGAACATTTTGTTTATTTATTCTTTTATCTCTGATTTCCCATGTCCCACGGTTAAGGGAGGTAGGATAAATAAAAAGTCGTACGTCAACATGTCCTTAACTAGTGGATTAAGATGTAGAAATTCTTTAACAATTATTCCACTCTATGGACAGTAGTAAGTCTTGTAAGTCGGTAGAGGGAAAAAAGTACCTAAAACTAAGTCCGGGACCGACAACCAACAATAACGTTTAGTACCAGTTACACTTTCCTAAAAATCCTCATCTTTACGGGTGTAGAGACTGATCGACTGTGAGAAAAACTTGTTTTACCAAAAGTCTATTTGGTCTCATCTTAGATCTTTGAAAATTTAAAACACCGAACAAAACCTTGAGTATCTTTATTCTTGTACATACAAACGTTTCGGAACTATTCTATGTCTGAACTTCCATTACGGAGAGAGAGTTTTCAAGTTTATGTAATTTCTCCCTTTATGAAATTTGAAATCTTGAGTAGGTACCCTACATACAAGGTAC
Source organism: Capra ibex (assembly GCA_006410555.1). NCBI lineage: Eukaryota > Metazoa > Chordata > Mammalia > Artiodactyla > Bovidae > Capra > Capra ibex. Next base: position 58,349,280 of record SJYO01037955.1, read on the forward strand.
CCTTTATTATTCCTAAAATTTATCATCAAATTAAAAACGTCTCCTGTAGAGTTTTCGTGATTGAATTCATGGGTAAAAGAGAGTACAGGTAGCAGATTGTAGTCTGGAGGAACAAGCTATTTACTCTAAAGGTTCTCTACCCGTCGGTGTCGTCCCAAAAAACATTTTTCGTTGTCTCGAGAACTAAGTGATCTAGAAAGTACTATAGTTACTCTTCCTTTGTAAAGAGTCTACGATGATAGCCTTGGTACCCTGGACCTGTATGAATCGGACGACCCTTCAGATAGAGTCTCCTACTCCTCGACACTCTGTGTGGGTCGTACCAACACTATTATTAAGTGTGTCCTACTCTAGTAAAAGACGAAGGAACCGTCTTTCGTTTCTCCTTGATTTCTGGGAGAACTACTTTCACTTTCTCCTCTCACTTTTTCAACCGAATTTTGAGTTGTAAGTTTTTTGATTCTAGTACCGTAGAACAGGGTAGTGAAGTGCCGTTTATCTACCCCTTTCTCATCTTTGTCACTGTCTGAAACAAAAGAATTTAAGGTTTTAGTGACGTCTACCACTGACGCCGGTACTTTAATTTTCTGTGAACGAGGAACCTTCTTTTCGATACTGTTTGGATCTATCTCAAAATTTTTTGTCTCTGTAATGAAATCACTATTTCCAGGTAGATCAGTTTCGATACCAAAAAGGTCATTAGTATATACCTACTCTCTCAACCCGGTATTTCTTTCGACTCTAGGTTTCTTGACCGCGAAAACTTTAGATCACGACCTCTTCCGAGAACTCTTAGGACACCTGACGTTCCTCTAGGTTGGTCAGTTAAGATTTCGTTTAGTCAAGAGTTATAAGTAACCTTTCTGACTACGACTTCGACTTTGAGGTTATATGACCGGTGAACTACGTTTCTTAACTGAGTAACCTTTTCTGGGACTACGACCCTTTCTGACTTCCGTCCTCCTCTTCCCCCACTGTCTCCTACTCTGCCAACCTACCGTAGTAACTAAGCTACCTGTACTCAAACTCGTACGAGGTCTTCAACCACTACCTGTCCCTTAGGACCGCACGACGTCAGGTACCCCAACCTTTATCATCCTGTCATGACCCACTGACTTGACTTGACTGACTCTAGGAAATCAACCGGGATCCTGGTATTGTCGTCCAAAGTCTCCACGACGTACCACAAGTGTCGATAAACCTTTTGGTGTACACCACATTTCTCCTCCTCTGTCTTCTCTTGAGTAGACGCACATTCTGTCTCTCGGTCGACGTCAGCCCCTGAATATTAAATTGTGGTGAGACGTGTATAAGTCTCTGGTGTCGGATGGTGACCGTGAGGAGTAACCACTTCTGTCCGAGTCTGACCGTCTCTGGCGTAACCTTCCGACACACCTGTGCCTGCGCGAACGACACCAAGTCACCGCTCCAGTACAGGTTGAGAGACGCTGGGGTCCCTGACGTCGTGTGGTCAAAGAGGACAGGGATCGATAGGGGACCTCAAACGAACTTGAATACAGGTAACTGAGCCACTACGGTAGGTCAGTATAGTAGGAGATGACCGGAGAAGAGGAGGACGGCGGTTACAAAGGGTCGTAGTCCCAGAAAAGGTTACTCAACCGAGAAGCGTAGTCCACCGACTTCATGACCTCGATGTCGACCTCACCTGAGATAAAGGAAGGATTACTCAGAAGGACGTCGAGGACCTATAAAGGTTCTCGTGTGCCTATCAAAACCTGCTCTCGTTTTACAGGTCGTTGCGTACCCTGGATCCTCAAAAGAAGTGTCTTTTTTGTTACATAAATTTAATTACAGTATCAAAAACTCCAACTGAACCTTCTCTTACGGGCTAACGAGTTATTACTCCCCTTTAAGTCAAGTCAAGTCAGCGAATCAGCACAGACTGAGAAACGCTGGGGCACTTAGTGTCATACGGTCCGGAGGGACAGGTAGTGGTTGAGGGCCTCAAGTGAGTCTGAGTACAGGTAGTTCAGTCACTACGGTAGGTCGGTAGAGTAGGAGAGAGCAGGGGAAGAGGAGGACGGGGTTTAGGGAGGGTCGTAGTCTCAGAAAAGGTTACTCAGTTGAGAAACGTACTCCACCGGTTTCATGACCTCGACGTCGAAGTCGTAGTAAGGAAGGTTTCTTTAGGGTCCCGACTAGAGGAAGTCTTACCTGACCAACCTAGAGGAACGTCAGGTTCCCTGAGAGTTCTCAGAAGAGGTTGTGGTGTCAAGTTTTCGTAGTTAAGAAACCACGAGTCGGAAGAAGTGTCAGGTTGAGAGTGTAGGTATGTACTGGTGTCCTTTTTGGTATCGGAACTGATCTGCCTGGAATCAGTCGTTTCATTACAGAGACGAAAACTTATACGATAGATCCAACCAGTATTGAAAAGAAGGTTCTTCATTCGCAGAAAATTAAAGTACCGACGTTAGTGGTAGACGTCACTAAAACCTCGGGTTTTTTATTTCAGACTGTGACAAAGGTGACAAAGGGGTAGATAAAGGGAACTTCACTACCCTGGCCTACGGTACTAGGAACAAAAGACTTACAACTCGAAATTCGGTTGAAAAAGTGAGAGGTGAAAGTGAAAGTAGTTCTCCGAAAAATCAAGGAGAAGTGAAAGACGGTATTCCCACCACAGTAGACGTATAGACTCCACTAACTATAAAGAGGGCCGTTAGACCTAAGGTCGAACACAAATAAGGTCAGGTCACAAAGAGTACTACATAAGACGTATCTTCAATTTATTCGTCCCACTGTTATATGTCGGAACTGCATCAGGAAAAGGATAAACCTTGGTCAGACAACAAGGTACACGTCAAGATTGACAACGAAGGACTGGACGTATATCCAAAGAGTTCTCCGTCCAGTTCACCAGACCATAAGGGTAGAGAAAGTCTTAAAGGTGTCAAATAACACTAGGTGTGTCAGTTTCCGAAACCGTATCAGTTATTACGTCTTCATCTACAAAAAGACCTTGAGAGAATAAAAAAGGTACTAAGTCGTCTACAACCGTTAAACTAGAGACCAAGGAGACGGAAAAGATTTTGGTCGAACTTGTAGTCCTTCAAGTGTCAAGTGTATAACTACTTCGGACCGGACCTCTTAAAACTCGTAATGAAATGATCATACGCTCTACTCACGTTAACACGTCATCAAACTCGTAAGAAACCGTAACGGAAAGAAACCTTGACCTTACTTTTGACTAGAAAAGGTTAATCCTTACAACATAAAGAACCTCATTATTAAGAGGTACAGTTATGATATGATAACCTTTTTATTTACCGCTGGGTGAGATCATAAGAACGGACCCTTTAGAGTACCTGTCTCCTCGGACCGTCCGACGTCAGGTACCTCAGTGTTTTCTTAGTCTGTGTTGAATCACTACTTTGTTCTTATATTATATTAACTATAATAGTACCATAGGTTTTTAATACAGTAAAGATTCCCGAAAGTGGTATACACTGACGACGAAAACCCACACTTATCTTTAGGAATTCATATAAAACGAGATCAAGAGAAAGTGTTTCACTTTCTGACTCCAAAAGTATCGTCAAAAACATGTGGTCACAACCTTAGTATGTTTTGACAAGAGTGTATCCAGAAAGGTTAAGTTAAAGAGAAAAGTCTTTTTCAGAATATGAAGAGGAGAACTTGCCGTCATACTCTTTCGACTACTTGGACTAGTGGGCACTTTGTAGGTAAATGGGTCACTGTTAATACTTTTTTCATAATTTTATAGACCCCTAACAGAATTTCCATATGTTGTTTTAACTCTTTGCGAATTCTTTTAGATGTACAGTTGTTATTGTCTCTAAGACAACGTAAACTCAGTACTAGGAGAGGGTAGAAGGAAAAGTCGATATGAGGTCCACAAATACTGATTCTTTTACCTATATTGAAAAGGGCGACCCTATGGTCAGATCTCGATGTAAAAGAACGACTTTCCCCACTTGGTTGGAGTATAGAGTAAGACACGTTGAAGTTATACAGCTTCGATATAAAGTCCTTCCATGTCGGTTAACCTGACCTCTTAGGAAGGAGGTTGTTAGGAGTAGAATATCCTATATTTGAGGTTGAATCTATATCTTACAGTTCTTATGACCCGAGAGTGAGGAATGGAACCCAACTCACGATCCTATCCGTTTGGTGCTACGACCCCGAGGACAATGAGTTCGGTATATACACCTTCAAGTGAGACCTTCTCCCCCTGGTGACAGAGAGAGGAGTTGGGGTCACGTCAGTGCGTTTCTAAGATATTTCCGCCCATTCTTCCGGCAATCCTTTTCTTCTCTCGAGGTCTTCGTAAGAAGTTCACCTTGCTGAAGTGAAAGTAAACCTTGTCTAATACGGATCTCCAAGCACGGATCTCAAAAACAACTTTTGTCACGTCTAGAACCACCACTTGATAATTCGGTTGTCAACGTTGTCTTATTTCTGAGTTGGTAGATCTTCAAATTGTCTTCCTCGTCCCTTCTTCACCAGTTCTTTTGGGGAGACTCCCATACACTTTCGTAGTTCGTGGGACAGAAAGGTACCCGGAGTCTAAAGTAACCCACCCAACATCTCATTGAACACAGTCTCCTGTAGTAACTCTGTCGATGTTCTGAGGATCGTTAATCAACTTCGATTGTCAAATCACACTATGGTCACCTCCTTCTACTCGGTCTTCGAATTGATCCCTTAGTCCCTTTCTCTGTGAGTTCTCCCCAGTCAATTTTGGTGTCGATAGGAACCACCATTCTTTGTCAGTAGGACATAGGCATTTACGTATAAGACACCTCGTTGTAACCCTCGATTTCCGACACTCTCCTTCCAGACTGACTTAATCAGGTCGGTCGGAGATCTGTTTATTTGTCCTTCTCTTGTTTGGAGTTGAGGTAGTCGTTCGGAGTCCCTTCTTAAACATAGGTGTCTACGACGTTGTCCAATATGTGACAGATTACAAGTTGTTGTCGCTTTAAAGTGTTCGGAACGTTTCTTTGTCATTTTACACTAGATATGAATGTCCTTTTTTTTTTTTTTCGATGTTATATCCGACTGAAACTCTCGTGGGTCCACAACCTGAATCCTCCGTATCTGAAGTCACTCCGATAGTATTTGGACAAGTCTCTTAATTTCCTTTTCACTAAAAATTTATTCTTACAATATAACTATACAGAGTAATTTATCCTAGTATGTTTTGTTTTAGTGTTTCTTTATGGGGAAACGTGAGTGACATTACCCATCCTACCTTTTCTGTCTACCATAGTACATAACTACTCCTATGTCTCTTTATAATTCTGAGTATTAAACTAACACCTTTACGTTTTATCACTTCCGTGATTTATTTTAATACGTCTAGGAGTTTTGGAATTACTATCTCAATTGTATATTAGAGTCTTTAAGACAAAGATATATAAATAGGTTCTCTCTACCGTTGTATCTATGTGTTCTTTGAACTTGAATTCACATCCATCCCTCACTGTTTCCTACTCTACCTACCCCTCGTAGTGGTTGAGTTACCCGTACTCAGACTCGTTTGAGGTTCTCCATCACTTCCTGTCCCTTCGGACCACGTGATGTCAGGTGTCCCAACGTTGCTCAGTCTGTGGTGAATCCCTTACTTGCAGTCGTTTGTTGACTTGCATGATGATTTCACAGACTTTTCACCTTCGTTAGGTGCACAGAGAGTCGACCACTCGCCTATTTGTGTCGACTGTGTTACCTTAAAGTGAACTGTCGTTCTTCTTAGTTCAGGACTATGCACGATGGTATACCTACTTTGAACCGTTATATTCCAATTCGCTTTCTTTAATGTGAAACGACTATCCACGGTTACGACACTTGTATGACTTTTGGTGACTAAGAATATGAAATTTACTTACTGAAGATATTATATACTTAATATAGAGTTATGTTGATAAACCCTTTATGGACCCTAAAACATTTTACAACTCTCTACACGAAATACTTAGTCTGGTCCCGTGTCGACACTACGGTTTGCGGGTCGGATCCCGGACCCTAGCTCGTAAAATGTCCACACCGAAGTATCAATGCGACATAAATTCAGAGAAGATGAAAAGGATCCTGTAAACAAGGAGTCGGAAGACCGACAGGAGTTCAGATGGGAGTGACCTTGGAAGGACTGCCCTTTACACAGTCTTGACAAGTCCAGGTCAATGTAAAGAGATGAGAACCACGAGTTCACACCGGACAATTGTTTGAACGGTTTCTACTCGAAACGGTCGAAGACTGTCGAGGGAACCCGACACTTCGTAGAGTCGTACTTATATTACAAGTAACTGGTGACCACCAGACAGGTCAAATTCCTACTTAAGTCACTCAGGTTAGACGAGACGACAGACTTTTCTTCCAAAAGGTAACTGACGGGACGGACCGCCCCCAGGGACCAAGACACCAAAATATTACCACCACAACCAGTTCAAACAAGATATGGGTGGAGGAGGTGTCCGACAGTGACTCGAAACGCGAACCTTGACGGGTCTTCACAACGAGGTTAGGTGTTAACGTAGAATAGAGACTACCAAAGACCAATTGGGGGAACTCGTCTGTTGTACACTCAGTGACTCACATAGGACTAAGTTTCTATTGTAGGTCCCTCTCACTGGACCTCGTGGTACGTCACCTAGAGGTTGTAAGGTACAAGGTTCTTGGTGTCTTGGTTACAGTGACCTGCGTGCCCATGTGACGACCTCTAGTTCACACGCGACTCGGAAACACTATGTTTACTCAGTGACTTATGTAATAAGAGGTAGTCGGACCTTTATAACTTATCATTTCTGAATTAGGTTAACAATTTGAAAACTCTACTCCAATCATTAAAAAGACCTTAATACAACAACGTTCAAAAATAAAAAGGTAGGAAATTAAAGTTAAGACTTGACTGAATCTACATACATAAAAGACTAAAAGAGTCTTTAAGATGACGAGTAAAAGAGTACTTTTATTAAGGCAACAGTCACCGACGACTGGTGGACCTAAAGTACAGAGAGTTATAATAACAAATTACATAAATATATTATCACGTCGGTACTTTAATTTTCTGTGAGGAACCTTCTTTTCAATACTGGTTGGATCTATCGTATAACTTTTCGTCTCTGTAATGAAACGGTTGTTACCAGGCAGATCAGTTCCGATAACAAAAAGGTCACCAGTACATACCTACACTTTCAACCTGATATTTCTCTCGACTCGTGACTTCTTAACTACGAAAACTTGACACCACAACCTCTTCTGAGAACTCTCAGGGAACCTGACGTTCCTCTAGGTTGGTCAGGTAAGATTTCCTCTAGTCAGGATCCACAAGAAACCTTCCTGACTACGATTTCCACTTTGAGGTCAGGAAACCGGTGGAGTACGCTTCTTAACTGAGTAACCTTTTCTGAGACTACGACCCTCCCTAAACCCCGTCCTCCTCTTCCCCTGTTGTCTCCTACTCTACCGACCTACCGTAGTGACTGAGCTACCTGTACTCAGACTCACTTGAGGCCCTCAACCACTACCTGTCCCTCCGGACCGCACGATGCTAAGTACCCCAGCGTTTCTCAACCTGTGCTGACTCGCTGACTTGACTTGACTTAACTTATCTGACAGTAGTACGTTCATTAAATATACTTTTGTTATTAAGCAACGATTATTAAATGTTTATTGATGAAGTTGGAATTACGTACGGATTTTAGAAAGTAGTCTGGTCAAAGATGTTGTGTCAGAAGTCCTGAAGATCCTTAAGTGACGACACTGTGTCAGAATTTGTCTAAACGGACAGTGTCTGTGTCAACATTATTGGTGACTACTTTAGGACTTCTTACAACTATATAACTTTACACGAAACTCTTGGTGTAAAAAATAACGTTTGCAATAACTTCTAGAAAAGTTTGAGACACAATTGGTTTCTTAACCACTGTTGAACTACCTATAACACGGGAATATTTTCAAAGAAATACCTCAATAATCTTTAGGAGGGGAGAACCATACAGAACGCGAAGACACCAAGAGAGAGATTACGCTTCTCACTAAGACTCCCTGTCCGTTGAAGCACTAGTCTAGACCTGAGTCGTTTCAAACTGATACTTTGTCATCGGTAATTTCACTTGAAGTGAGGAACAAAATTAATCTTGCTTGAATCCGTGAGACGGTGACACTTAAATGTAGACCGTCCAAAATCCCCTCTAACTCTGTGAAACTCCCTCTAGATATTTGTAGAAGGTGCGACTTATAACTCAATAATCAAATAGAAGTGAAAAAGTCCATGTTCGAAGTTATGTCTTCACTTAAAAGCCGTGTTAACTGTTTTAGGGAGACCCTAATCTTTGGAGGAGATCCTCGAGACATATACGGACTTCTGATCCTTAAATCGTTTCGACATGACCCCTTTTGTTTTATTTTGTTATTATTTCCACACAATATTCGGTACGTAGAGGGTAGTGGGACCTCGCGGACACTAAGGTTCGGGTGGTCCCAGGAGAAAGACGGAAACATTAACCCTCGGAAAAACACAAAAAAATGTGTCTTATGAGAAAACGTGAATTTAAAAGTACATGTAAAGACAACCTTACGGTGTAAAACTCTCAGATGTAAGAACTCATTTATTTACATTTTTGCATGTGATAAATTTGACAGAACAATTTTAGATAATAGACTACAAAGGTGACGTGTCTCTTTCTGACTGGTATTAATGGTTCGACATAGTGAAACAGTCGTTTGCATCCGTAACAGTTTCGATAGCAAAAAGGTGATCAGTACACGTCTACACTCTCAACCAGGTATTTTTTCCGACTCACTGTTTCTTAACTACGAAAACTCGACACCACGACCTCTTCTAAGAACTCTCAGGGAACATATCGTTCCTTTAGTTTGGTCAGTCAGGATTTCCTTCAGTGGGGACTTATAAGAAACCTTCCTGACTACGACTTCGACTACGAGGTTATGAAACGGTGGACTACACTTCTTGACTGAGTAACCTTTTCTGGGACTACGACCCTTTCTGACTTCTATTTTCCTCTTCCCCCTTCGTCTCCAACTCTAGCAATCCATCGTAGTGGATGAGTTACCTGTACTTAGACTCGTTTGAGACCCTCTATCACTTCCTGTCCCCTCGGACCGCACGACGTCAGGTACCCCGGAGTTTCTCAGTCTATACTGAATCGCTGACTTGTTGTGGTTGTTTCAAAGTATGCGACACCTTATTAACTAACGGAACAGACACAGGGTGTTCCTAACACCCGTGGAAGGACTCGTAGCGGGACGACCCACCCGAAACGACGTAGGTCGGGGAGATATCACGTGAATGGTTTACACAGACGAGTAGTCTGACTTACTTATAGGGTTGTCAAAAGTATAACACGTAGTTCAATCGTCTAATCGGTACATCACTGTGGAGAGGGGGTGGGGGTGGTGGTCTGTAGACCCTAAAGGGGACTTACTTCTTAAGAAGTACCTTCAAGTCTTGATGTAAACTGACTTAACAGAAGTCCGTTTCCATAGCCATAAGCTACGAAGGTTGGAGCCTTCACAGATAGTTCTGAGACCAGTTCTCGTTTCTCTCCATTACAGATGCCGTTCGTCATTCAAGTTAACGATCGGTCTGTGCTTCGAAGAGTATGTGACTAGTACAATGAAAACCGTCCGTATCAGTAGGTCGGTAAGTAAATAAATTTTCTTTTTTAGTAACTTTATATCAACTAAATGTCACAACACAATCAAAACCACAAGTCGTTCCACTTATATCTAAGAAAAAGTAATATCCGATAATTTTCTATAATTGATATCGAGTGACATGATATGTCATTCAGGAACAATTAAATAAAGTGTATATATATACATATATATATATATATATGACATATATAAATTGGAGTTTTAGGATTGAATAGAGAGGGGAAAGGGAAAGCCCTTCGTATTCAAACAAAAGAGACGGACACCCCGACTAAAACAAAACATTTATTAAACTAAACATATTTTTGATTTTTATTTCAACAGTATACTAGGTCGTTAGGGTAAATACCCGTATATAGACCTCTTTTGAGATTAAGTTTTTGTATGTACGTGGGATTACAAATAAATGTATATCGGTTCTAATAAATGTTATCGGTTCTGTACCTTCGTTGGATTTACAGGTAGTTGTCTCCTTACTTGTTTGCACTACACCATGATATATACTACCTTATAATGAGTCCGTATTTTTCCCTTACTTTATTATGGTAAAAACCGTCGTACCTACCTGGATCTACCAGTATGACTCATTTCATTCAATCTATTTCTTCCTGCTTATAGTATGCTATAGTCAGTAAGTACATGAGTGAGGAAGTTGTTTGTAAATACAGTTCAGACAATACGAACCCAGTCTCTGTGCAACCTGTCGCACGTGATCGGGACTAAAGACCTTTGGACGTCGGGTGACCCCTCTTTGAGATGGTAGTGTGCTCATTACGAAGTTGTTGACAAGGTCATGCTCGATGTCTTCTCACATGTGACAGAATGCTTTAACAATTGTCCAGGGATTCCTCCTGACCTCCGAGTCCAGTTGGACAGACTCCTCGAGAGTGAATGTTCCTCTAAGCTCTCGGTGTGGTTCAAACGAAGCGAGAAGTCGATATCGACGTAGAGCCGGAGTACGTAAAAGACAACGAGTAGAGAAGGTGGGCGACGAATGAGAGACAGGGGACGAACCTCGCGGTACACACTCATGACACAGACAGAACTGCAGTCGGTTCCGACGAGACTTTAGACACTCTGTCAGTGTGCTTAAAATCTTTATAGACTTAACGTAAAAAAATTAGTTACCTTTACTACTTTACTTCGTTTTCAATTTTTTTATTAACCCTTAGTAATCATATTTCAGTTTGTGACCGTCTCGTTCGCTACTTTTAAAATTTGTATGATCCTGAAGGTCTCTCTCTCTCTCTCTTTTCACTGTTTACCTTTCTTTTATTATTATCATATTTTACGGATCCAACTGGTTTTCTTTGAAGAGAAGACAAATTCTTCATTAAGACTAATGGTATTTTATAATCACTCCTTTGTGTGAAGACGTACAAGCTTCTCTTGGGATACGAGGTGACTTTTTCTATTTTGGAGTTCAGACAGAAGGAAAACGAATAATTTATTTATTACATAACGTTTTATTTCTTCCAAGTTTATGATAGTCCGTACAGTAATGATTCAGTGAGTCAATACAGAGTGAGAAACACTGATGTATCTCCAAGAATTTTCATTACTACGCAAGAGTCTTTAGATTTATGGTTTGATAGTCTTTTGGTTTCCGTAATAATTATATTGGCACCACAACCTTCTTCTCACATATTCGTGGGACTTTCAAAATGGATTCATTTCCCATTCACCTGCTTCTTTTGTTGAGTGACACTCTCGTATCAATAACAAAAAAATACGGAGTACTTTTTTTATAGTCGACTCACCAATGAGAATCTCCTCGCCCGATAAGTTATAGTCTCCCCTTTTAGTATTACTACAAAGGGTTATGGACACACCGTTTCCCTTCGTTCCTACCTTCTCTTGAGTTTTGGGTGGTCTTTTTTTTTTTTTTCCTCTTTCTAATCCTTTCTTTCTTATACACGTTTTGTCTACGACCTTTATTTTGATTTGTGTTATTTTACGTTTACAATGTAGGAATATTTTAATATATACCATAGTAAAATCTAGAATTTTTAATTCGATTTGATCGTTTTTGTTACCATGATATAAGGGTTTCTCCGGAAGGGATCTTCGAGTCTACCATTTCGTAAGCGGACGTTACGTCCTCTGGACCCAAGTTGGGGACCCACCCCTTCTAGGGGACCTCTTCCCTTACCGCTGGGTGAGGTCATAAGAACGGACCTTTTAGGACACCTGTCTTCTCGGACCACCCAGTGTCAAGTACCCCAGTGTTTCTCAACCTGTGTTGACTCTTTTTGAACGTTTGTGCGTGTAAAGGTTTCTTTCCCTCTTACTCTACCTCCTTCTCCTCTACCTACTACACCTCCTTTCCCTTTTTCTTAACCTTGTCAACTACTTCTTTTACAGTTTGTCTTCTTTTATATTACAAAATGTATGTGTATTTGTATCTTAAATCGTTATTACTGATGTAATTTTCCAGTGTTTGAAAAAATCATGCTTTGTGGATAGTTTCAATTATTAAGTGACTATACACCTGTTATGTGGTCTGAGTCACTTTCTGTGTAATCATATCGACTTCTACCAAGTTATCTTTTGAAATTTTAATTTTAAATCTCTATTTTTAATTCATTTTCCGATTTCTTACATTCTCTCTACAGCTCATGTTTGTTCATAATTGGTTACACAATAGATTCAAGAGTCTCTCTTCTTTCTCTTACCTTTTGTTTGGTGTAAACTTTTGTTTCTTTGGATTTGTTAAAGATTTAGTACACTTTCTATAGTTGGGTGTCTCAGTTCTTTAAGTCACTTTGGTTCAACTCACTTATCTTCCGTTTAGAGTAGCTCCGTATTTTATTTTCAATTTGTATTTTATTGAACTCTCGTTGTCTTTATATTATATATACATTACTACAGTAGGAAGTTCTTTTGTTATTATTCCTACTGTCTACTAAAGACTTGTCTCTATTACCTTAGGTCTTCTATCCTCCTGTTGCAAAAATTTTACCACTTCCGTTTCTTTACCTTTTGTCGGTTTGTTAATAAGATATAGGTCGTCTAAAGGAAGTATTGAGGTTCTCGTTACTTTTACAGAGTCTTTTTGACACCGGTGTATGGACGTCATAATCTTCGCGATTTCCTGCAAGGAGTCCGGTTTTCGGTCACTAGGTCTGACTTTGTGTCTCTACCGAACCTGTAGGGGTCTTTCTGCGACTGGGGACCGGACAACCGAACCAACACTCTGACCACACCAATACTGTTCCTACCGTACTGTGCGGACCTTTTCTCACCGTTACAAAGGAGAACAACTATATCCTAAATAGGAGTGTTTCGTTTAAATAGAACTTAATTTTAGTCCCTATGAAAACCTTTCATAAGAAATTTAAAAAGGTCCCTCATTGGTATTTTTTTCTTACTATCTTGACTTTTCCATAAAGTATCCACGACAAATTTCACAACTGACCTCTGTCACGACTGTCTAACAGTTATTTGAGAAACTTTCTCCTTCAGTGAGTCAGAACAGACTAAGAAACACTAGGGTGCCTGATGTCTCAGGTACCTTAAGAGGTCCGGTCTTATGACCTCACCCATCGAAAAGGGAAGAGGTACCCTAGAAGGGTTGGCTCCCTAACTTGGGTCCAAAGGGTGTAACGTCCACCTAAGAAATGGTCGACTCGGTGTTCCTTTCGGGTTCTTATGACTTCATCCATCGGATAGGTAAGAGGTCGTCTAGAAGGACTGGGTCCTTAACTTGGCCCCAGAGGATGTAACGTCTACCTAAGAGATGGTTTACTCGGTGATTTGTTGTTGTTGTTGTCCCCCGAATGGTTACCCGGGGACTAGTCTATCCTGACGACAGGAATAGTCTTCTCTGTGGTGTGTAAGAGACAGAGAAAGACCGAAAGAGACGTGTGGTTCCTTTCTGGTACGTTCTGTGTCACAACCCCCCCCCCACGGTAGACATTCGATCCTTCTCTCAAGAGTGGTCTTTGGTTCGTTGATCTCGGAACTAGAACCTGTGGATCGGGGGTCTTTACACTCTCTTTCGTTTGAAGACACCAAAGCCGGCGAGTCACGTACCATAAACAACACGGTCTGATTTATCTGATCGTGGGCCCCGTAGACACACGACGGAGGAGGGAGTTTGCTTCAGATGTGTTCCTTCCCCGACTCCATAATAGTAGGATTGACCGGCCAATCGTACCTATGATGTGTTGAGGACGACACCAAGTCGTAGGTATTAAGTCGTAGTGGGTACAAAGCAGGATATTGTTGTTGTGAATTGAAATTCGTAAATGCACATTAAAAGTCAAGTACCCTAATGTCCTTTACTTCTCGTTTAATTACCCGGGGTTCTCCTTCGTCTTTGTTTAAATTTTACACCGAGAAAGTCGTCCTATAGTTCGTTTCGGAGAAACTGTAAATCACCCAAAACAAAGAAATTTCCAAGACGATATATATATAAAAATTTATCTTTACTGATTACCCTTTATTGTTTACATTTCGAACAGGATCTAAGACTGTTGAGTTTACCTTTTTCGTTAAAATTCGAGTTAATCCACTTAAATTTGTATTAGACCCAAAACTTTCGATTTTCTAGTAGGGAGTTTTTTTCTTTCGTCCTCGAAACTATTCTTATATGTGATTGTCTAGAATAAACTATTCTATACACACAAACACACATAAATGTGTCCTTTATAGGATCTACTAATCAATATGGTAAATTTTCTAATCACTACCAGAGACTTACTCTTCCTTTACTGATAAGTCGAAACGAACGAACATAAAAGATCAAGGTGTTAAAGATATTTCTATTTACGACAACCATTGGTCGAGGAGACTCCTTGTATAAGATAGACAAGTCAAGTGAAGTCAGCGAGTCAACACAGGCTGAGTAACACTGGGGTACCTGACGTCGTACGTTCCGAAGGGACAGTAGTGGTTGAGGGTCTCAAACGAGTTTGACTACAGGTACCTCAGCCACTACGGTAGGTTGGTAAAGTAAGAGACAGTAGGGGAAGAGGAAAGAAGTCAGAAAGGGTCGTAGTCCCTGAAAAGGGTACTCAGTCGAGAAGCGTAGTCTACCGGTTTCATAACGTCGAAGTCGAAGTCGTAGTCAGAAAGGTTACTTATAAGTCCTGACTAAAGGAAATCCTAACTGACCAAACTAGAACGTCAGGTTCCCTGAGAGTTCTCAGAAGAGGTTGTGGTGGCAATTTCTCGTAGTTAAGAAGCCACGAGTCGGAAGAAATACCAGGTCGAGAGTGTACATAGAGAGTCATCGATGGTCGATAACTGGAGAGAAGTAAAGTGATTTTTTGCACTAGGGATTGAATAACACAAAGACAACTAAAAACGAACACCGTATAAGAAACTACTTAAGTTGTAAACATTGTTACCGGATATATGGGGTCCCGGAGTCTTGAGACATTCGAAGAGAAGTAGACAGAGTTAAATCGGTGAGGCAGATTCTCAACGTGCGTACTGAAACAGTCAGAGTTATTCTTGTGTCCGAGACTTTAAAACTAAGTTGATAGGGTAAGAGGTATTCGTAGAAGGAGCAGTGTGACTCCCGTGAAGGATACTTGCTCCAGAGGAAAACGACTGGGTTGGACAAAAAGGGTAAAAGCGAGAGGAAGGACAAAAGTCGAGAAAAGTGATCGATAGTGAGAGACCCTATATGGTGATAGTGTTGGAGAATTTTTTTGGAATAAAAGGAACTTCGAAGGTAAAAAAAAAAAAAACCAGTGCGAGTAGACATCTTTCGGTTTGTTTCGGAGTTTTTGGGTTGATCAAAGGTACAAGTCTTCGTCGTCTTGTACGGGTCTCTCTTTACGAATTGACACGAATGACGATAATGGAATTAAAGTACTATGTCAAGAGTTTCACTGAGAGTCTAGAGAAGGTCAAAACTAATAGGAAGTCAAAAGAAGGATGAGAAGGTTTTAGTGTTCAAGGGTGGAAGAGACGTAAACTTTCATAGAATGAGAGTCGACTACTGGAAAGGAATTGAACGGGAACCCTTACATTCACGTGGGTCTGGCTGAAGAGAGTAACAAGGTACTGGGCGCAGGACGTCAGTGAGGTGGGAGACTGAAAGATCCTACCTACCATAAAGAGACACGGGTAGGTACATTGGGGGTTGTTCCGTTTCTCACGAAGACCAGTGGAAATCTCACTTTAGGTCTGGGGAGTCGTCCGAAGGGAGGACGGCGAAAGAATAGGACGACACGTCGAATAAGTGGTCCGAGATGAGTGTAGTCGTGGTCGTTCAGAAAGCAGGAACAGAACCCCGGAAACATAACCGACTAGGTGGTTGTCCTTTTGAGTTGATGCACAGGTCCGTTCCAACAAAGGAAAAGTCTAGGACGTTCTGTGTCGAAGTCCCAGTGGTAGAGTGTCTCTGGAAAGAATTATAGCGTCTATCCTTACCACGAAGGACCCTGAAAGAGAGTGTATAAAGAAAAGAGACAAAAGAAAGAAGGGAAAGGACGGAGAGAGGGAAAGAAGGAGGGAGGGTAGGAAGGAAGGAGGAAGGAAAGGAAGGAAGGAATACCTTACGTTTGTATCAGGCAAACAGAAATAGTCTTGATTCTCACTACACTACCCTCCGTGACTTTACACAGAGGTATTGTCTAGAGGGTCTTCTGCCGTATGATTCACGACACCCTCGTTACGGTGGAGTTTGTGGAAGTAGTCTTACCTTTTAGCAAAAAATGGAAGAATTAAGTAAAACAACCTTTTTGTTCAGAATAATAATTTAACTTCAAGTGAATAACAAATTAATTTTTTTTCGTAATTTAATTCACGTTTGACACTGAAATTTTGATCTAAGATTTAACTCAGAGTATAAATAAAAAAACTGAGTTGTTCTACACACGACTGGTGTACGTACCTGAGACGATACGCAGGTATTGAGGTTTTCATTATCCTTCTAAAGAATCTTCAGGGAAATACGTCAAGGAGGCAATCAGTCCTCAGATGTAAACCACGTGTGAATTAACGTATGGAATCTGGGATAAACCACACAAACTCCGTCACCAACGACCTTATTGGACCATCTCCTACAGAGGCCTCTTGTCCTCTTTCGTCTTGCGTTCCGACGATACACCTCAATTCTAGAGTAGAGACGAAAGAACGAAGGGTCCTGTGATTCGCTTCTCTTCACCCCTAATCCTTCGGACGACGGGTCCCTATGAGAGCTAAGTCCATGCCGTGTTCTACTCTCGTACGTGGGAGGACGTCGGAGACTCCTTTTGTCAGGCAAGGATCTTCAGTTTGGTTGTCAATATAAAAGACTGAAACTAGAGTTCATCCACTTAATTGGAGAACCATTATTCTGACAAAGATATTTCGTTTCACAGAAATCATCGAATGAAAGAAACGGATTAGTGAGGAAGGATGACGTGTCTAAGAGTGATGGTCTCCACTTTCAGTTTAACAAAGGATGAGAAAGACTGGGGGACCTGATATGTTAGGTACCTTAAGAGGTCCGGTCTTATGACCTCAACCATCGGGAAGAGGTCCCTTAGAAGGGTTGGGTCCCTAGTTTGGGTCCAGAGGGCGTAACGTCCACCTAAGAAATGGTCGACTCGGTGGTCCTTTCTGGTTCTTATTACCTCATCCATCGGAAAGGGAAAAGATCCCCTAGAAGGGCTGGGTCCCTAACTTGGGTCCAGAGGATGTGACGCCTCCTAAGAAATAGTCGACTCGGTGGTCCTTTCGGGATAAGGGTCTCTCAGGTAGAAGAAGTAAGGCAAAGCCTTTGAGAGGCCGTAAGTTGATCACTGTCCCGATCTATCTCATCCACGAATTTTTATCTCGTCTATGACACAAAAAATTTTCTCTTTACCTCCCTTTTCCCCCTCCCTGTCCTCTTACTTTCCCTCCCTCCTTTTTTTTCTCTATTTTTACTACCGATAAGGGATCAATGTTTCTCCCGAAAGACCCTATAAGAAAAGAAAAACCAAAAGAAGAAAGTTCAAACCAACGAAATGTCATAATATATTCGATATCCACGTGGTACAACAAAATATGTATCGTCGACTCGAAGAATTAGAGGAGGGGACAGTAGAGAGAGAGGGACGGGGTGACCATTGTGAATTAAAGAAGAGACATAGACACTCAGACGAAGAAGAAGAAGAAAAAAAATTTAACTTTGATACCTTTCGTCATGTGTACAAGCACGGTAGGAACGTGTCCCCAGTACGATTGGAGACATACTAAGGTCAAAATCCCGTCTCCGTTCGTGGCTTTATAAGAGTTATGAATAGCTTGGATTTCGGGTTAATAAGGAGAAATAATTTACTGAATAAATTTGTGTAAATTGGTGTTACCCCGGATATATGTCATTTCGTGGAGTTTTACATACTTCTTTATTTAAGGTTAAATCACTTGACTTGAGAATGATTTATTTTATATTTCTACCCGTTAAGTATTCGTTGTTAAAAAAAAGAAAGGTGATTGTGTCGTTTTATTTTCCGACAAAAAACTGTATGGATATAATTAAAACTACATATATTGTTTAAACGTTTACGAAAATAGTAATAATACTAATCATCAAGAATACAGTTAAATCATATCAATGGTGTCAATAATTGATAAAATTTTCAAAAGGAGTAAAAATAACGGTCAAGGTTTAAACAGTCCTCGTTTCTTTGTATATCAGAGTTCACACTGAATGAGGGTTTGGATGTCTTTAGTCACTATGTCTTCCTAAAAGAAGCTAGGCTGTCCGCACCGTAAAACTACTGCACTTTAACGAGTGGATTACACCCCGGACGTACAGGGACTCAAGTAGTCCCTGTCGAAGGACGTCTTCGTCCAAGTCTCAGACCCTACGCGTGTCGTGGACGTTTCGGCAATTATTATACGATTGAGGATTCGGCTCACCTTCTTTGAGGGTACATTTCATATTATCCCAGAAAAAACGAGAGGTAACCATACAGAAATTTTTAGAAATTTTTATAAGATCCCTTTTTTTCGTTTTTTGTTTGTTTGTTTTTTTGTTTTTGCCCACGATGTAGGGAATGGTGCACGGAACCTCTCCCGAAAGGTGCGCGAGCAGAGGTCTTCCAGCAGAGGCGCTGCGAGTGCGGCCCGACAGCGACCGAGAGGAGAACGTAAGTATAAATTGACGAAAGTAAGACACCGGAAATAATCGACTTGAGGACCTCGAACATCGTGTAAAATTTGTCGTTGTGACCCTCCTACATTTACGTCTTATTACATAGTCCTGAGTTTAAACGTACCAGTTTACAGTTTTTTTAATCCGGAAGGGGTCTTGGTACAGTTCTCTTTATTGTATTCACCCGTTTGAGTTGTCGTCCGTACGGTAATAGTAAATCGTTTTCGACAGTAGTGGCGGTCGGTCACCTTCGTCACCAGTAATCGACCTCGAGATGGCCCCCTACGACACTAAGAAAGGAAAAAAAAAAAAAAAAAAANACACTAAGAAAGAAAAAAAAAAAAAAAAAAAAAATCCTAAAAATAAAAAAGGGGTAGTAGACTGTCATAAAGTGTCTTGTGGCACTACGGTACAACGGAAGGACTGTCCCTTCAGTCCTCTACCCCCGACCACAGAAACCTCACCCTCCTCACCTCCCGATTCCTCTTTTTAGGTATTAGCAGGTGACAGTCGATCGCCCACGTCCTTAACGTAATGGATAGCCTATTTATGAGTAATTCTCATTAGTGAAATAAAGTCGAGACATTACTGTAATTGTTCGAACCTTATGTCCCTTAATGTACTCAGTCTTGTTTATTAACTTATAAGGTGACGTCTCCCTTGTGTCGTGTTCGGACGGAAGTGCAGTACGGTAGAGACTTCGATCGTGTTCGTACGTTAATCTATTATTCGAATTTGTCGTAATTTAACCGTGACGAGCATGGTGGTGACTCTTATTTCTTCATAATTAACAAGTTGAGAGTGGACGAACATTAAAGTTCGTTCCGCTTCCGATCGTTCGAACGGGATAAAACTAAAGTTTCCCTGAATATGTGTCCCAAACTTGTTTGGTTATTTTAACCTTAAATTTCTCTTAGACTCTATTTCTTTCCACTTTTGTCTACAACTACTACTTGGTATAATCACCCTTCCCCAGATGAAGCTTACACTCCACCCACTTTTAACCCGATGTAAAATTTTGATTTCTAATGGTTTTCTTACGCTGTTCATAGGATATCTTTAAGGTGGGGGGAGGGACTTATAAAGATCGTCCTCGTAAAGAAAGTTTCACTAATATTTTAGACTTATACGGATCCCTCTACCCTAAGTGTGTTAAGGAATGTTAATCGTGTTCGACCCATCTATCTATCCGTACTTACTGCTATATCTATGGCTGCGTCTATAGCGATATCTTGGTCTCTATTTGTATCTATGTCTGTTCTAATCGTACCACGTAGGAATCAGTCCCTTTTACGATCTCCATACATTTCGAAAGTTTGTCTTGTCCTACAAGACTGTTTGTTCTCTTCTAAAAGTTTCCGTCCACTCGGTGTGCTCTGCGAAGGGGGTGAGCAAACTGAGTAATCGTTCGACCCTGGGACTCGCTTCTCTTTTGACGGAAAGACTGCGGGGTAGGGTCCTGGTGTGCCCGTAGTGAACCACAAGACCCAGGTATGCGCACCCAATTGGATTACACCACGGAGTTTGACCTGTTCGACAAGCGCTTACGGGGCTCTTAGGTCTTTCGACGACACCGAGACGGACGCGCGTCTCGTTGCACAGAAGGGCGGGGCTCTTCGCCGGGTCTGGCCTCGTCCGTCTCTACTCGGCGCTCTCAGACCCGCGAGACCCCTCCCGTTAAACCTTCTAAGGCAAATGGCTGCGAAGATGGTGTTAAGGTTTAGACACATCAATAAGTCTGCTCGGTTAGTCGTGGCCTATAAACTATCCGTTTGAGTTATTAGTAAATATTAGAACTGTCCAATTCCCAGAGGTTCCGTTTCGTATTATATGTGTCACCCAGACTTTTATTCTCTTTTGTTTATTTCCTTAGAGATATAAGGACTCGTTTATAGAAAAGAAGGAGACCAGGATGTTAGAAGGTTAGTCCCCAAAGGGAATAGTACGGTTAGGAGCGTCCTGTGTGTTTTGGTAAAAATTAGATAAAAAGATTCATCTGGGGGTAGGACGGAAGTGGAGTCATGAACGGATATTGAGTACACCCACAGACTTTCAATATAAAGAAATTATTTCCGTTCCGTTTTTTCTTTAATCCAGGATGAAATCCTGTTAAATCTTACACAGTTATTTAAGCTTTAACTCTTGATTTTATCTTTAAACTCATAAGTAGTGTAGACAGGATATTTTATTTAACTTTGACGATCTTCCTTTTAACAGGTGATCGGGTCAGAAAAACTCCCTTATTGTCGATCGTATAATGTAACACATCGTCCACGGGTTAGGTAGAATTTTTTATAGGTCCTTTTCCTATAGGAAGTTCATTTTTTTTGGGACCTTAAATTTATGGGAAGGAGGAAGGAATAAAAGAAGAGAGAAGGAGGAGAGAGAGTAAGAGAGTAATATTTAACTAAGATCAAAGTTAAGATCTAAGAATGATATTACTCTCCGTCAATAAGACCCAGAATCGAAAGTATTTTATAATTATAGACAACGACAAATCAACGATCCAGCTCAGACTAAGAAACGCTCCGATACCGGGCGGTCCTAGGAGGGAGATACCCTAAGAAGTCCGTTCATATGACCTCACCCAACGGTAAAGGAAGAGGTTCCCTTGAAGAACTGGGTCCCTAACTCGGGGTCAGAATACGTAACGTCCAACTAAGAAATGACTCGGTGGTCCCTTTAAGAAATATTTTATAATGAAGAATATGTTTTTTGATAGACTTAATGATAAACCATTTTACTTTACACATATGACTTAAAAAAGAGAGATGGATTAACACACGATCTGTGTGTTCCCCTATAGAAGTTCGTACGTGTAAAGATAACCTAGGTTTTTGTACATACTCTGTTAATCCTTTCTTATGTTCGTTTTAACGCTCAGTGTAACATATTGTCCTATTAGGTTTTAATCTCTAGACGAATACACAGTAAGTTATTTATAACTAAATAGTACACGACATAAGTCAGTGATGTGGACCGAATTCTGTAAGTCTGTATAGGTCAAAAGAGTTCCTTGAAATAAAGGAACTTCATCTGTTCGTCCGTGTTCCTCTATCTCTTATACCATGAGTGATATTGAAAAAAAACGTTTCTATAAAGGAACCTTCTTTATAAGAACAGTTCTACTTTAGTTCTCTCTGGACCGAAAACCGTCGGTTCAGAATACGTTCTACACCGTTCGTTTTCTATTTTCTGCACTCACTTCGAGGTCAATACCTCTATTCTCTCCAGTGACCGGGAAGGGGTACTGACGGGTAAATCGTAGACTTAGGGTCGAGAAATCCTCGCGACGATTTGAGTGACGTCTGACCTCTTCTCCTGAGCCCTCCTCGGGACAAAAATAATAATTATAATAGAAAACTTTGTCTGTCTCGTTATCGTAAGACACGCACACGTCCCTCTCTTTCCTACTGAGTACACCATTTAACCCTATCTGACAAAGTACGTTTATCTATCGAACACGTTTGCTACCTCCGTATGCCCCTACATAGTATAACTCACTTCACTCAATCTCTTTCTGTTTATGCACTATCGTGAACATGTATCTTAGATTTTTTACCCATGGTGACTTGAGTAAATATTTTGTCATCCCTGTGTCGACATTTCTATTTGAGTACCAATGACCCGACAATCCGCCCTTCCCTAGTCAACCCTCTAACTGTTCCTGTATAACTGTAAATGATATACATTTTATCCATTGATTACTCTTGGGAAATTAAAATATATGTCACCACACATGTGCAGTTATGGTCAGAGGGTTGACTACGGAGGGGCGGAGAGAATGGGAGACCATTGGTACTTTTTTTCACTTTTACTTCAGTGAGTTAGCACAGGTTGAGAAACGCTGGCGTACCTGACATCGGGTGGTCCAAGGAGACAGGTACTCTAAGAGGTCCATTCTCATGACCTTACCCAACGGTAACGGAAGAGGTCCCCTAGAAGGGTTGGGTCCCTAGTTTGGGTCCAGAGGGCGTTACATCTGTCTGAGAAATGGTGGACTCGGTGGTCCCTATACAAACAATATTGGCTCCTTCGAGTTTCTTATGGTTCGTCCCATTTATGTTTTTTTTTTTTTGTTTGGATAGTGATCATTATCACCCTTTTTTTTCCGTTTGTTTTAGAATCTTATTCGGTCTTCTTTCTTTGTGGAATGGATATGACCTTGTTTCCATTCTTGATGTACCCTATAAAGTGGTCTTTAATGCGTTTGTTCTTGGTATCTCACTTTACAAATAATTTACTTTTTTTAAGTTCGTTACTGTCAAAACGTGTGTCGTTTTAATAATAAGGTCTTTCTTCATCTTTCTTTGTCGAAGTGTCCGTCCTTGTTTGGAAGTCTTAAATTCTCGATTATCTCGACGGAATGTTCTTTACAAATTTCTTTAAATCCGGCCACTCAATCTAGATGTATTTTCTTCATGTAGTCTTTTTCTTAAATCCGTTTTATTTTGTAAAATAAAAAAGAAGAATAATTAACTAGATCAAGTCAAGTCAAGTCAAGTCGGCGAGTCAGCACAGGTTGAGAAACACTGGGGCTCTTAGCGTCGTACGGTCCGGAGGGACAGGTAGTGGTTGAGGGCCTCAAGTGAGTCTGAGTACAGGTAGTTCAGTCACTACGGTAGGTCGGTAGAGTAGGAGACAGCAGGGGAAGAGGAGGACGGGGGTTAGGGAGGGTCGTGGTCTCAGAAAAGATTACTCAGTTGAGAAACGTACTCCACCGGTATCATGACCTCAAAGTCGAAATCGTTTTAAGGAAGGTTTCTTTAGGGTCCCGATTAGAGGTCTTACCTGACCAACCTAGAGGAACGTCAGGTTCCCTGAGAGTTCTCAGATGAGGTTGTGGTGTGAAGTTTTCGTAGTTAAGAAGCCGTGAGTCGGAAGAAGTGTCAGGTTGGGAGTGTAGGCATGTACTGATGACCTTTTTGGTATCGGAACTGATCTACCTGGAATCAGCCGTTTCATTACAGAGACGAAGACTTATACAATAGATCCAACCAGTATTGAAAAGAAGGTTCCTCATTCGCAGAAAATTAAAGTACCGACGTCAGTGGTAGACGTCACTAAAACCTCGGGGGTTCTTATTTCAGACTACGACAAAGGTGACAAAGGGGTAGATAAAGGGTACTTCACTACCCTGGTCTACGGTACTAGAATCAAAAGACTTACAACTCGAAATTCGGTTGAAAAAGTGAGAGGAGAAAGCGAAAG